>CAWUER010000222.1:0-15334 GCA_963921195.1 Pegoplata infirma
CTCTAATAAGGTACTAAAAACTAAAATCGGTTGAAAGTCAGCCAAGTTATTACAACTTCCCCAGGCATCTAACGTATGGCAGACCACTTGATTAAGCAATACAATCCGATTTTTGAAATTCATTGAAATTTTCTACTGTAATAACTTTTATTCTTCAAGTTCAAATGTATTTAGATAACAAGTATTTTTCATATTGTGTTTTGCTAACATTTTTTAAATTAATTCTAAAAATGCCTGCATTTTCAAAACCCTTTGGAAATCTCTATTTTCAAAAAAAAAAAATTTTTGTTTTAAAATTTGGAAAAACCAAAAAAATATTACACTGAAACATGAATAATGAAAAAATGTTATTACAGTAGAAAATTTCAATAAATTTAAAAAAAGGGACTCGTATTCTTTAATCATGTGGTATGACACCCGCTAGATGCCTGGGGAAGTTGTAATAACTTGGCTGATTTTCAACCGATTTTAGTTTTTAGTACCTTATTAGAAAGGCATTTTACTCCACATCATAATTCTGTAATCACTTGAATTAAAACTTAACTAAAAATACCAAAAAATAGCGAAAACAGAAAAAAAATAATATTTTTCCTTGTAATCCGTTTTTTAAACTGCAAGGACCATGCTAAACGCATTACCCATCTCCGATCGTCCTAAATTTTTGTGAGACGTATTTTTACCTTGAAGTGCATATATCTAGGCTAAGTTAGGGTCAATATGTACCAATTTATTTTTTTTGGAGCACCATATAAAATAAATCAGAGCCAAAAAATAAAGGTGCAATTTTAAAAATTAAAAAAAAAAATAGAAAGAATTGTGATCACATCTCGAATTATAGCTTAAAAGTTGCGTAATTTAGAGCAGAATTTTTATAGTTTCTTACAAAAAAATCGAAGGTTTCTGACTTTTTCAAAAAGTCGATTTTAATTTTTAAACGTCAAAAAATAACTGATAATTACTTCGAATAATTTTTTCATATTTTTTTTCTAAAACTACATTTAAATACCAACAAAACGTTGTCCAACTTTTTTTAAAATATTTATATTTTTTTAATGGTCAAAATTAATTAAAAATATCATTTTTTATTTTTTTTGAGAAAATCGCCATTTTGAAAAATTGATTACTCAACACCATCTTGAAATAAAAGGCTGAAAATTGGTGTCCTAGTTGCATTTAATAAGTACTAAATTATATCAAAAAATAAAATAAATCGAAAGGGGTCGGGTCTAAAAGTGAGTGATTTGGCTATGTTTGTCTGCACAAAAAAAAAAAACTTTGTCAAATTACTAGGAAAAGTCTCGTAATCCCATTTTACCAATATTTGACAGTTTTCCGTGTTTTTTAACAAACAAATTTGAATCGAAATAAATTTTTTTTTTGTAATTTTACAGTTTTTTGTTGTAATTTTACAAACTTCCAATATAATTTTACAAAAAGAATCTAGTAAAATCACGAGAATTCCTTGTAATTTTAATTGCACCAAAAAAAAAACTGTAACTTTACAATTTTGTTGGTAAAAAGCTTGTAAAATTACAAAAAGTTCGTAATTTTTACTAGGAATTCTCGTAAAATTGGAGGTAGCAGAAAATCTTGTAAAATCACGAAAGCTCCTTGTAAGTTTTATTGCGTCAAAAAAATTGTAAATTTTAATTTTTTTGGTGCAAAGCTTTTAAAATTACAAAATTATTGGTAAAAAGCTTGTAAAATTACAAGGAGTCCTTCTCAAATAAGAGGTAGCAAAAAAAAAGGTCCAAACTTTTCTTCTAATTATACATGGTTTTTTTCGGACTCAATTCTATTGTTTTGGCTCTTACTTTTTCAGACTATGGAGTAGTCAACCCGTGGTTGCTTACCAAAATATATAAGGCTGCGTAAATTTGATGAATCATACACTCAAAAAAAAAAAAAACTGGTAAAACGTCTGGTAAAATGCATTGTAATCCTGTTCTACCAATATTTAACAATTTTCCTTGTTTTTTAACAAAAAAATGTTGTACTTTTTCAGACTATGGAGTAGTCAACCCGTGGTTGACTATCAAAATATATAAATTTGATGAATCATACACTCAAAAAAAAACTGGTAAAACGCCTGGTAAAATGCCTTGTAATCCCGTTCCACCAATATCTAACAATTTTCCTTGTTTTTTAACAAAAAATCTTGCACTTTGCTCAAACGAGAACTACAGTTTTATTGGTAATTTTACGAATTTATTTTCGTAATTGTGTTCTACCATTTTGAAAGGTTATTTTACAAAAAAAAACTATAATTTTACAAAGTTTTTATTACGAGGATTCTAGTTGATTTACAAAACAAACTGTAATTTAACAAAAAAAAAAAAACATTTTTTTTTTAATTTTCCAAGTCCCGGACAAAATTTTTTTTTATTGAAAAATATTTAATAAAAAGTTGACAAAATTTTGAAAAATTTATTACGAGGATTTTAGTTAATTTACAAAAAAAAACGTTATTTTATAACAATTATTTTATTGCGAGTATTTATGTTGTTTAACAAAAACATTTTTTTTTTGTAAATTTACCATTTTGGTTTGTACATTTACCATTTTTTTAAACACATTTACCCATTTTTCTTGTATGTTTACAATTTTTTTATTTTTATTTTTCCGGTTTTAAAACAATATTTTTATCAATAAAATTGGTTATTTTACCAATTTTTGGCGCATTCAAAATTACGAGGAAATCTTCGTAATTTTGTGAGAATTTTATTTACCTCCTATTTTACGAGAATAGCCTCGTAAAATCACGAGATTTTTTGGTAACTTTACAAGGTTTTTTTTAAATATTTTTTGTTTGAATAATTTTACGTAGAACATTTTGTAGTGATTATACCATCCGACAAAAATGAAAAAAGTCGTTAAACACGAACTAGATAATATACGTTTAAAACTAGAGACTAAATGTAGTAAAACTGCATTTACAGTTTTTCTTTTCGTGATCCTGTTTCCTTCTAAAAGGGTTTTAAAGTCTTAGAGGATTACATTATATAAAATATTTTTTTATTGTTTATACTTGTCCTAGGATGCCACAAGTGATAGCAGCTGAAAGAGGAGGATATTCTCTAATTTTCCTATTTTATTATTTTTAAATATCATGAAAAATGAGATATGTGACGTCCATTGAAAAATTTATCCTTCAATATCATTCAAAATTTTCAACAAAATTTAAAAAAAAACAAGTAAAAAAGTTAAATTCGGCCTTGCCGAATGTAGTGATACCCTCCACAATTTCAAAAAGATTATTGCAAACAACTTTATTTAAAGGAAATTACTTTTGAAAAAAAAAAAATTGAAAAAAAAATTCCGCGAAAAAAAATTTTGGTAAAAAAAAAATTCGCGATTTTTTTCTTATTTTGTCAAAAAAATATGTTCGTACTTGTTTAAATACCATTTGGTGTTCAATTATGTTAACATATGTCAACCAGAAGCCGAATTAAAGCATTTTGTATTTTTAGGTTATGTTGAATGTACTGAAATTTTTGAGGTGTGCTTACATTTTCGTTCACAACTTTTGAACCGCTGAACCGATATCGCTCAAATGCAATACCAAACTTCTCGGGAGAACTTCCAATATATATCGAGGGCCTATATTCAAAACCCTCTATCTTCCATTTTCACTAAAATGACTTTTTGATGGCAAAATATTCAGTAAAACGGCCCTCATCTATGGTGTAAAATTCAGAACAAAAATATTTTTTTTTGCTATTTTATTTGCGTTTTTGGTTTTCTCTATCTCTTACACAATTATTTTTTCTAAATGCAAAACCCTCTATCTTTTCAAATAATTAATTCATAAATATTTTTTGGAATAATTTCATCATGCATTACATGTTTTTATACTAATTTTTGCATGCTGAACATGAATTGTCAACAAAATTCCAGAATCAAGATTTTGGTCCACTGATGCTAATTTTTTCTCAAAATTTGTGTTTGATTTTTTTTTAAAATAAGGCTCAAAATTTGGATGTCTTGTGAACATCATGAAACAAAAATTTTAATCTTAAATATCGCGATGCTGATCAGCATCTGTGAACCAAAATCGCGTTTTTAATTTTTTAACGGTTTTTTACATAACATACTCAACAGTTTGTCAACTTTTGAGATGAATTCGGTAAAAGAATATTTTTTGTCTCAAAAATTAGCACCTGTGGACCAAAAACGCGATTTTGGAATTTTTTATAAGCCGTTATCATTATAAAATCACGTTAAAAATTTACCGATGTCGTAAATGAAATCATAATAATTAATTTTTATTAAAATGCAAAACCCTCTATCTGATAATTTTCATTCATGTACTTAATATTTTTGAGAAACAAAACCCTCTATCTATCCTCTAAAATCCCCAATAGTGCAAAATTTTAAAAACGAATTATATGTGAGATTCAGTAGTTGATTTAAAAAAATATTGTAGAATATCGAATTTTAATTACTCTAACAATACGCGAAATAAATAGTTTTTTGGCTCTTCTGAAAAGTTGTGTTTTTTAAGATAGAGGGTTTTGAATATAGACCCTCGATATGTTAAGTTTCAGTCATCTCTGTGCAATATTTTGTCCGCGAGAGCATTTTCCACAGACAGACAGACAGACAGACGGACGGACAGACGGACAGACGGACATCGCTAGAATGTCTTAAAATCGATCGGGCATCATGAATATATATACTTTATGGGGTCCCAGACCGATATTTCGATGAGTTACAAACGGAATGACAAACTTATATATACCCTCTATCACTAAGTGGAGGGTATAAAAAAAAAAAATGATTATGAATTTAGTTTTATCTGAGCTAGCAATGGGTACGGCAGCAATTGAAATTATTCCATAGAAAATATTATTAAAAAATGTATTTCGAAAACAAATTAATCTTTTTATATAAACATTTTGTTAACTATTGTTTTGTTTTTTTCTTTTTATTTTTGGAATAATTTTTTTACAGAATTTGCTTTCCAAGTTTTTACCGATTGCTATGTTTGTCTAAAACGAAACTAAAAAAACATGTGTATATAAAAAAGAAAGAAATAAAGAACAAACGAAAAAAAAGAATTTTCAACATAAGACAAAAACGGTAAAACGATAAAAGTAAAATACATTCTTGAGTGTTATAAAAAAGAATATTGACTAACAAAATACTTTTGTTTAATTTCAATATTAATATTCTTTTACATTTATCTCGATTTTTAATAAATTTATTTTTAATTTGTTTTCCTATAAAAAAAAGTTTTAATTTGTCAATACAACTAATACTGTTGGTGGATATCACAAATTCGTTTGTTGAATTTCTTTACCATATCAACAAATGACGTTTGTGTTTGTTGAATTTCTTTGTTGAAAACAAAATTATTTTTTTTTTCTTTTGTTAGATCAACAAATTACGTTTTGTGTTTGTTGAATTTCTTTGTTGAAAACAAAATTTATTTTTTTTTTGTTAGATCAACAAATTACGTTTTGTGTTTGTTGAATTTCTTTGTTGAAAAAAAATTTAAGATTTTGTACGTTTGTCAATACAAATAATAATTTAGGAGAACTATTACAAACTCATTTATCAATTGTTTTTTCAAGAATTAATATTTACAAACGTTAGTTGATATTACAAATTTCCGTATAGGAGCACTTTCAGTGAAAAATTTAATTGTATTCACAAATATGGGGGTCAATATAACAATTCGTTTTTTTCTGTGTACCGAATTAATTTTCACGTTTTTCGCACTTAAGTAATAAAATTTGAAAAAAAACGTAATTTTCTAATCCCCTTGGTCCAAGTTCAGAACTGTGAACTTCAGACATAAAATTGCTACATTTGTTGATCTAAAACAAAAAAATATAAAATACTTTTTGTTTGTGAACAGTGTCTAATCCTTATTTCAAATCCAAATTTAACATTGAACGCCATATTCCCATCGTTTCATTTATTCTTCAAATTCTAATTAGAATTCCTTAACACTATACAAATTCCTATACCGGACATGCCAACACACACGCACGCATACACCAATAATAAAATTCCCTCAAACACAAATAACCGCGAAAAAGCTTTTTTTATTGACATTAAAAGCTGCAATGTTTGCAAACTTTCGAACACTTAGCACAGCTGGAAGTTAACCATGACACCTTTTAGTTAAGACCACAACCTTAAATAAAATTAGTTAAGTAATAATGTATGTTTATTCGAATTTAATATAAAACTTGTATGGAGGATTTAGGTGGTTGATTAAACGGTTTCTTGTCAGAATGTTCGAAAGTAATTAGTCATGAACAGGGAAACCAAAAATATGCAGTATCATGTTTTTTCCTGTGCATTTTATTGATAAATGGGTAAGGTATTTATCCGTTTCAGAAGTTTTTAAGAAATCTGGCATCGATTTGTTAGAGCATATTTTTGCATATTTTAGCCTTAAGAGCATATTTTTGCATATTTTAGTTTTAAGAGCATATTTTAGCATAAGAGCATATTTTTAGGGCATATTTTCAATTTTTAGAGCATTTTTTCACTTTTTAGAGCATATTTTTACATTTTTAGAGCATTTTTTTTTCAATTTTTAGAGCATTCTTTTCCAATTTTTTATGACCATATTTATTTTTAAATTTTTTATCCAACAAGGATGTTTTTTGTCAACAATTACGGAATTGTGACGATTGATTCCCCTTTGGCCTGTTCTTGCATCATATCGGTATATGAAACTATGTTTTCTTTAGATTCAGCAACTTGGTAGAAAATATTAAGGCAAATATTTTTGTAGAACATATTTAACCCTCTAACTATCGCATATAACGGTATTTGGAGGGTCTATTCTCTAACAAATTGTAAAAACCACCGCAAAAAAGGGGACATAATTTTTTTTAAGAGCATATTTTTATTGTTTTTAGAGCATATTTTTCGTTTTTTAGGGCATTTTTTAAGCGCATAAAACGTGTTTTTTAGAGCATATTTTTGGTTTCCCTGGTCATGAATGTATTTATATTGGTAGGCAAGGAATTATAAGCAAAATTGTGTTTGCTAGAACTTTGAGTCAAATTTAGGGATTGTTGAACGGATTATTTAAGTATGCGATGGACAGGTTTAATTATGTTCCCAAACAAAAAAAAATTGTTGTAGGTTCATTTGAAGGGCTTATTGTAAAAACTCGATAAGCAACATTTCATTTTATTGTGGTTTTTGCCTTAAAACTTTTGAAATTTTGAAAAAAATCCCAGCAAAACTTTAGTAATAGGTAGTGATTATATAACACATTACCAGGTAATGCATATAACTTATTTGTAGCATTTTTTTATGATGTCTTACCAAACATTTGTTCCACAACGTATGATTTTCAAGTCAAAAATAAGGCATTACTAATAATTTGCTACGTAATGCACGATTATTGGAAAAAATGTATTTCATATTTGTTATTTCTAAACATTAAATCATGGATGACTTATATTTGGTTACATTATGTATTATTTGAAAGTTTGAAATAATGTATTATTTATAATTGGATGCATAATGCATTACAATAACATAAAAAATAATTATAAAAAAAAAATGCATAAGTTTAAACTAGAGATGGGCTCACGACAGGAAATTTCTAACGACACACACTCACGAGCATCCCAGCAAAACTTTGGTAATGGGTGGTGATTATATAACACATTACCAGGTAATGTATATAACTTATTTGTAGCATTATTTAATGATGTCTTACCAAAAATTTGTTCCACAACGTATTATTTTCAAGTGAAAAATAATGCATTACTAATAATTTGCTACGTAATGCATGATTATTGGAAAAAATGTATTTCATATCTATTATTTCTAAACATTAAATCATGGATGACTTATATTTGGTTACATTATGTATTATTTCAAAGTTTGAAATAATGCATTATTTATAATTGGATGCATAATGCATTACAGTAACATAAAAAAGTGAGTAAATTTATTACAAAATTATTTCTTCACTACTCGTAACACCTTATATATTATCTTCTGGTATGCTATATTATTTCATTTCTCGTAACCTATAAAATATCATATATTTTATACCTTACTCGTATTCTTCGTTATAAATTTATGACTTATTTTATACCTTACTGGTATTCTTTGTGATAATGTGGATGCATTACTTTGAGTCTCATCGCCTGTTAAAATCATCAATGCTGCAATGTATAAAATAAGAGATCCTATACCTTTTTTTATACCTTATTTATTAATCTAAGTTTTGCTGGGATATTTTATCTACTTACACTCACTTAAAATCACGTGAGTAAATTTAATACAAAATTACTTTTTCACTACTCGTAACACCTTATATATTATCTTCTGATATGCTATATTATTTCATTTCTCGTAACCTATAAAATATCATATATTTTACACCTTACTCGCATTCTTCGTTATAGATTTATGACTTATTTTATACCTTACTGGTATTCTTTGTGATAATGTGGATGCATTACTTTGAGTCTCATCGCCTGTTAGAATCATCAATGCTGCAATGTATAAAACAAGTAAGAAAATTATAGTCGGTCAAGACCGACCATATAATACCCTACACCAAGGTTTCCCGGAAAATGGGTCCCATGGATCGATTAGATCTATATGTTGCAAAACCTTTAATAAGTGAAGAAAACACTCACAAATCAAATTTGAGTGAAATAGGCTTCTATTTGTTGACAATAAACCGCTTTAACTAAATATCGGGCGAAATTTTCACAAGGGGCCTGAGTCCAAAACTGGTCCGATGATTATCAGGTTTGATAAGGTTATTTAAGTACGCGTTTAACATACACAAACAAAATTTTAATTAAATATTTTCTATTTTCATGAAATTTGAGACATTTATGTGAAAATCGGGAAGGTGGTTTGTATGGGGGCTACAAGAAGAACTGGTCCGGAGTGATGATATGTGAAGACAAAACATGTTTACCATCCAAATTTCAAAGCGATACCTTCTATAATACGGTTATTAGAGTCATTTGAGCCAAAACTAAAGAGGACCTTTGTATGGGGGCTAGGTCTAAATATGGACCGATTTTTTCCAATTTCAATAGGCTTCGTCCTTGGGCCAAGAGAGACTTAAGTTTCAAATTTCAAGTCAATTGATTAAAAATTGCGACCTGTATCGTGTTTACACCGTTTACATGGACAGACAGACAGACGGACGGACGGACAGACGGACGGACGGACATCGCTAAATCGACTCAAAAAGTGATTCTGAGTCGATCGGTATACTTAAAGGTGGGTCTAGGACCAATATTTCGGGTAGTTACAAACATCAGCACAAACTCATTATACCCTGTACCACAGTGTGGTGTAGGGTATAATAAAAGATCCTATACCTTATTTTATACCTTATTTGATAATCTAAGTTTTGCTGGGGTGTTTAAGAACTCATTCTTATGCTTTTTGCACTAAAGAAATACAAGATTATCATTATTTAAAAAAATGTTTTATTCCACGCCTATAAAAGGGGGCGGACGGAAAAAAGGACATTTTCACAAAAAATCATGTAAAAATATGGTATTTTTTAGAGGTTGGTTTAGTTCTTCAAGGAAGCACTTTTTCCCCCTGGTCCGATTTGGCTAATTGACGAACTTATCCTGTCTACACTCAAAATAATTCAGCAGTAAAAATATTAGTAAGTGATTTGGTACCAAAATCTACTAATAAGTTACTAATTACCAGTAGTACGGTAGTTTTTTAGTATCTTCAAAGTACTAAAATTAGTAATTTGTACTGGTTTTGAATAATATTAGTAAAAAATTTTAGTATTGATTACCAACGCCTGCACTAGATCATTTTGGACTAAAAAATTAGTTCATTAGTAAAATTTTTAGTATTGAATACCCACGTTCATGGACGTATGCAGGGGGTGGGCACAGGGGGCACGTGCCCCCCCCCCCTTTTCGATTAGAAAATTTTTAAAAATTAATACACTGCAACGCATTGTACAAAAAAAATACACAGGTTTCAAAATATTATCGTTTTTAAATAAAATATTTTAGTTTTTTTATAAAAACTCCAGAGTGTGATCTAAGTTCGTTTTTAAAAAGTCATTTATATCGAAATATCTGTAAAATATGTTTAAAAAACACATAAATTGGTTTTATCTAATAAAAATTGTTCATCAGGATCATAAAAAAAATTTCTACAAAAATGTTTAAAAAAAATTTCAAACTACAAGATTCTATGACACTTTCTCTATATTAAATTATGAGATTCTAAAATATTATTTCAACAGAAGATTCTCAGATTCTGAAAAGATTTTTTTTATAGAAACACTTTCAGATTCTAATACAAGTTTTCGTCAGGAAAATCTTTAAATTTTGGGAGATTTTTTTCTTACTGAAAAATTTTTAGATTCTGAAACATTTTCTATATAGAAAATTTTAAAATTCTTAGTATTTAAATTATAGAGAAACTATCAGATTCTAAGCTATATTTTCCATAGTAAAATTTTCATATTCTTAAATATTTTTTATACAAAAATATATCAGATTCTGAAACAATTATTATATAAAAAGTATCGGATGCTGATACTTAAAAAAATCTTAAATTTTGAATACTTTTTTTAAAAATATATAAATAAAAAAATCATCACATGGTACCACGGAACAAGCTTAAATCTAAAACAGCACGATCATCAGACTTTAATGAATATGAATTTTGAATATCTAACAACAATTTTTGGACATAAAACTAAAATGTTTAATCCAGCACTTTTTCTGGGTTAAAATTGCACAAATTAACAAAGTTTTGAAACCATACTCAAAAATACTTATAGTACACACAAAAAATTATTGGCTAAAAAATGTAAATTAAATCTATTGATCAACAAAATTTAAATGAGTCAATTATTATTTTGATCAACATTTTTGTTATTTTCTTTAACTATCAAATTACAAATTTTCAACATACCAGATTTTTTTCGCTTCAATTTATTTGAATACATTAATTCAAAAATATACTTTTTAATACGGTTTTACTTTTTTTATTGTCGGCAACATATTGGAAAGCAAAAAATATGAATTTCTTCATAATTTTTCCATAAGCGTGACATTCATTTGTTAAATCAATAATTATTTTAATTGACTTTAAATAAAAAATCAATCAAATTTTTGATCAAAATCGAAAAAATGATTAATTGAAATAAAAATCAATTAATCACCTACAATTTGATGATTGATATAATAATTTTCTTTATCGGAGGAGTTTCAATTAAAAAATTAATTGAATCCGCGTTTTTGTCGATTGACTTTCGTTTTCAATTCTTTCTGTGTATACCTCGAAAATCTGCCCAAAATACACGCATTTTGATCCATATGTGTATCTGCTGATTTTAGCAGACCCGGTTTGCTAAATTTCTGTCTGGATAATCTAGGGCGAGTCAGTAGAAAAATCTGTCAAAACATTTTTATGGCTCTTACTTATGACTCTTGCGTGAATGTTTCGATAATGGAATAATGGAACGCGCGAACTTACGAATATGTAGCAGTAGAACCACAAAAAGGCCTAAGAAAATGGTTATGATCAGGGAAACCAAAAATATGCTCAAAAAAATACGTTTTATGCGCTTAAAAAATGCCATTAAAACGGAAAATATGCTCTAAAAACAATAAAAATATGCTCTTAAAAAAAATTATGTCCCCTTTTTTTAGTGTTTTTTATAATTTGTTAGACAATAGACCCTCCAAATACCGTTATGTGCGATAGTAAGAGGTTTAAATATGTTCTAAAAAAATATTTTCCTTAATGTTTTCTGCCAAGTTGCTGAATCTAAAGAAAACATAGTTTCATATACCGATATGAAGCAAGAACAGACCAAATGGGAATCAATCGTCACAATTCCGTAATTGTGGAAAATAAACATTCTTGTTGGATAAAAAATTTAAAAATACATGTTGTCATAAAAAAAAATTGGAAAAGAATGCTCTAAAAATTAACAAAAAAAAAATGCTCTAAAAATCTAAAAATATGCTCTAAAAAGTGGAAAAATGCTCTAAAAATTGAAAATATGCTCTAAAAATATGCTCTTATGCTAAAATATGCTCTTCAGGCTAAAATATGCAAAAATATGCTCTAACAAATCGTTGCCAGATTTCTTAAAAACTTCTGAAACGGATAAATACCCTACCCATTTATCAATAAAATGCACAGGAAAAAACATGATACTGCATATTTTTGGTTTCCCTGGTTATGATATTCCAAAACATTTTTTTTTTATATAAAAAAAGATAAAATCGTATAGGGGGTGGGGGTGGTGGGGGGTGTAGTCCTAGTTAAATCAGCGATGACTAAAAAAATTGGAAGTTGTGCCCCCCCGTTTTCAAATTCCTGGATACGTCGCTGCCCACGTTATAAAAGGTTATAAAAAACGGGATCCCGAAAATCCAGGAATTCAAAATGAGAAATCTCTAGATTCGGAATTTGCCTAATCCCGATGGGAAACCCTACTGCAAAACAATGCTAAAATCAACTGCATCTGCTATCGTTTATTTGGGTGTTAAACTAGTCAAATTTTTAAAAATTTTATTTTTAATATTTTTGAAAAATTAAAACAAAGAATAAAACCCCAGAAGATAAATAGACTTGCTTATATTTTTACCAATTTTAAAAAAAAATTCTCTCGCGATCAAATTTTAAACATTGGTTTATTATAATTTTTGCACTTTAGTAATACAATTTTATCATTATTGAAAGAATTTCTTATATTACCGCTCACAAAAGTAGGCGGTCCAAAAAAAATTGGATTTTTACAAAAAAAAAATAAGTAAATAATGACGTTTTTTAGAGTTTGGTTTAGATCTTCAGGGAACACTTTTTCATCTGAACCGATTTTAACCATTTCCGAATTTAACCAGACTATGACCACAGACTAAATACAGACTCGACATTAGAGTTTTATAAGAAAAAATGGGGAAAAACTAAGCGATTTTAGGAGAAAACACAGCGGGTTTTAGTCCGTTTTACGCTAACATGGCAACACTTTCTACGACTTAGGAGTGAGTGAAACAACAAAAACCGATCTGGCATCCATTTTTCTTATGGCGCGTTATATTAGCTTTCTCTTTCTAACTTAATTCGTAGAATAATTTGAAAACATTAACCATATGGTTAAAAAATACTTTTTTTGACACCTGTCATATATGTCGAGTCTGTATTAGTCTGCGCTATGACCATAAGACATACGGGCATTCATTGAAAGACTTACAATTAGAATGATTTATGTCTATTTGGGTTATCCGAGAGATATACCATTCGTAAAAGCTATTTAATTTTGGGATGTTTGGGGATTGGGACTTAAAGGCCTGTAAGTTTTTCAAAGGTGAAACATTTTTTCGAAACGTCAATTAATTCATGCGCGGGTACAAGGGAAAACGGCGGAATGGAAAATTCCCAACCCTCCCCCAGACCAAATTTCAAAAAGAAAGAGGAAAAGAACGAAAAAAAAAAATTAATGAAAAAAGAAAGAAAAGTTGAGAAAAATAGGGAAAAAAGAAAATAAGGAAGAAGGAAATTTTCTAAAAAAAATTCCAAAGGAAAAAAAGTGTCAAAATCTAAAATTTTTTCATAGAAAAACGTTAAAAATATTTAAAGGAAAATTGTGACCAAATCTGAAAATTTTCTATGAAATGATATCTGTCAATCTGGAAGTTCTTATTATGAAGAGAAATTACTGTGGAAAAAATTGTTGTGAACGTGACAATTAGAAATAAATTTGGAAAATGTGTTATTTTATTTTTATTATTTATTTTATTTTATATAATCGGTTTTCACTAAATTTCAACAAAATTTTTACACTTTTGTAAAGTCAGTGTGAATTTTTTTTTTTTTCATATGGAACTTGGCATATTTACACGTGAAAACCGCGCAGAAAAAAAATTGAGTAAGTTTTTTAATACTATTGAGTAAAAAATTACTTAATTTTGCAACAGTAAACGATTTAATACACCCAAAAAAAAAAAACTTGTAAAGTTACCAATAAATCTCGTGATTTTACGATGCTATTCTCGTAAAATATGACGTAGGTAAAATTCTCGTAAAATTACGAGGATTTCCTCGTAATTTTTAATGCACCAATAATTCGGAAAATAACCAATTTTATTGGTAAAAATATTGTTTTAAAACCGGAAAAATAAAAAAAAATGGTAAACTTACAAGAAAAAATGGTAAATATGTTTAAAAAAATGGTAAATTTACAAACAAAAATGGTAAATTTAAAAAATAAAAAATTTTTGTTAACAACATAAATCCTCGTAATAAAATCATTTTTTGTAAAATAACTGTTTTTTTTTTTGTAAATTAACTACTCCTCCTTAAATTAATCCTCGTAATAAATTTTTAAAAATTTTGTCAACTTTTTTTTAAAATATTTTTCAATAAAAGAAAATACAAAAAAAAAACGTTTTTTTGTTAAACAACATAATCGTCGCATCACGTAATTTTTGTAAAATAAACTTGTAAAATTACCAATAAAACTGAAGTTCTCGTTTGAGCAAAGTACAAGATTTTTTGTTAAAAAAACAAGGAAAATTGTTAAATATTGGTAGAACGGGATTACAAGGCATTTTACCAGGCGTTTTACCAGTTTATTTTTTTGAGTGTAGTATTGAGTAAACTTTTAATAAAAAATAATTAAATGCTTAATAAAAAATTATAGTAAATTACTAATTCACACAATTAAAAATTTACTCAAACTTTTTCAATATTTTTAAGTAACTTTTTAATTGTGTTAAGTAAAAATTTACTCAAAATGTATCAATTTATTTTTTTAAAAAGTTTCGAATTTTTTTTTTTGAAAAAATTTGCTTTTTCAAACTTTACCAAATATACTTATGTCTTTAAGACAAAGGAAAATTTTATAACGATGATTTCAAACTATCATATACATATACAAAAAACTATAAACTAAATGAGAATTCAAAGCACCAAGAGAATAAAAAAATAGAAAAAAATATTAAATTTGTATTAAATTACTTACTCAATTTTTTTTTTAATTTTTGAGTAAATTTCTAATTGCGTTAATTAAAAAATTACTCAAATTCGTTTTAAAAATTTAAACAAGTGATTACTCAAATTGTTTTTCTCAATATTATTTTCTGTGCGGAAAACTTGCTTAACTTAAGAGGTCAAACAGAACTGAGTGCAACTTTAAAATTGTAAATTAATAGATCGTCGATATTTCGACCAAAGCGTCCTAAAATTTTAAAATATTAATAATTCTATTAAAAAATTCTAATAAAATATTCACAGAACTCACTCCGACGATATAAACTTATTAGAAAATCTCCATAAATTATAAACTAAATTTAGATTCATTTTCATTTAATAAAAAAACTCC
>CAWUER010000223.1:0-56104 GCA_963921195.1 Pegoplata infirma
TTCGCGAATTGCAAAAAAAGTTACATATGTATATATAATTTTTTTTTCTGCATAAATTAATAACTCACATTAGTCTTTTTACATAAATCAGATCAGGTCTTGAAACAATTTACGGAGTTGCCAAAAAAATCGCAAAATTAATAAATTATGAAAAAAGTCGCGATTTTTACCAGTTAAACGAAAACAATTTAATCCATTTTCGTACTTAATATATTGCTATGAGTCTAATCCACATTTCCCGATTCAAACAAATTTAAATTTGTGCAAGCAGATTTTTTTTTTAAATAAAAAAACCGCAAAAAAATGGGCAAAACTTTAAAGAAGATTTGCAAGAAAACTGTTCCATTGATTCAAAAACGGACTTCACCATTGAAATCAGCATGCCTTAATTATATAGAAATGATGATCAGACCTCGTGTCGCAAAAAATTTTTGATTTTTTGTAACGTACTGTTATTTATCATAAAAAGCTGTCTTGTGAAAAATTTTACTATATTAATTAGAAATATCATATGAGCAATCATTTGGGGTTTTCACAGTGACGATTAAACTTGCCTTTTTTAGTTGGGTATTTGGCAAATTTGCAATTTTACTAAACGTCAAGTATTTGCCACCATTTTTTCTTTACATCCCTGCCAAAAAAGTCATTACCACTTCTCAGTGGAGTGCTTTAAAACTATAACAAATGTAATGAAATACAACAAAAATAACAAAAAACACAAGACAAAAACACACAAATAGTTTTTTTCTACTCCAGAATACATAGATATTCAGCACTTAACTTATTACCTATCGCGACACCTCCATACAAATGTAAGTAGATATTCAGTAGATAAGAACTACTCCGTGGAAGTAGTTGGAAGTTGTTTGAAAGCTCGGAGTACTTCTTATCTACTGAATATCTACTAACTTTTGTATGGGAGTGTCGCGGAAGGTAATGAGTTAAGAGCTAAATAACATCTTTTTATGGAGTAGAAAAAACTGTTTGTGTGTTTTTTTTCTTGTGTTTTTTGTTATTTTTGTTGTATTTCATTACATTTGTTATAGTTTTAAAGCACTCCAAATAGAAGTACTCCACACTTTTTTTGCTGGGATATCGTTAATAATTTGCACAAAATGACTTTAATTAACTTTTTACATTCACAATTTTAAAATAAACACAAAAAATATGTATGTTTCTTTTTGTATAAATTTTTTTGTTGCCGCGTTCGAAATTTCGGCATAAACAATCACAGCTGTTGTCATTTTTATGTTTCTTTTTTTATTTGCACACTGGCATTTTGTTTTTAAACAGGGTTGGAGTTGGGCATTTTAAGAAAAATATGCCACATTCACATTGGCATTTTTTTTGACGTTTGGCACATTTGCCAAATGCCAAACTAAAAAAGGCAAATTTAATCTTCACTGTGAAAACCCTAATTGTTTTCCACCTCTTGGTACCTGAGTTTATTTGTCAATTACACTACTCTACACGTTTTTCGCACAGAAATTTTAAATATATTTTCTAAAATATTTTGGCATCAGAAAAATTGTATCAAATCGCCTTCTCGAGATTTAGGCATTTCCATTTTTTGTGGACCAAGCCCTCAAAACAGACAAATTTTTTAATATTGCAAAAGTGTACGTTAAAGTTATTCATATTTTTTTATTCGAATTCCCAATAAAATTACCTAACTTTTGAAAGAAATCCGGACTCGATGCTATCAAGGATACCATCAAGACATTATAAGGAATTTTAAAATGTCCTTTTTATGGTTATGTCCTTACACAGAACAAATTTTGTACATAAATAGAATGAATTGAATATATGAACAAATTTATACTATTTATGAATAAATTAAAAAAATAAAAAAAGCAAAGTCTTTAAAATAAAAGTTTTTTTTATAGATTGGAAAATTGGAAAATTTTCAGAAGAAGTTCTGAATTTTTCAGAACTTTTTTTTTTTTTAATTTAAAAAAAAGTTAATGTGCTTTTCTATCCGTTCTTAAATTTCCAGAGATGTGTTTTACCTTGTTTTCGAGAAATCAAATGTTAAAAATTTCACTACACTAATTTTATACAATAATGTTGTATTTAACGTGTGCGTATGAGTAATATCAACACTTAAAAAATATTTTAAATAGCGATCGGAGCGTGAGTGAGTTTTTATTTACGATCACACACGTTAATGAAAGAAAAAAATATTCACGCACGATATTTTATTTTACTCACGCTCGTGACCGTGACTTATTTTTTTGTACTCACGTATGCGTTAATGAGCGTGACCAAAATAAAATATCGTGCGTGACTAAATTTTTTCTTTCATGAGCGTGCGTAATCGTTATTAAAAACTCATTCACGATCCCGTCTCTATTTTAAATATTGTGAAAGAGTTGATATTACTCATAAGCACACGTTATATATACACACAAAAAAATCTGTGTCAGATTGAGCAATCCTACTTGGTAAAATTTTTTTCATACCAAAAAAAATTGTTTACCAAATTTTTGCTAAAATTATGCTTGTCGATGTTAAAGTAACATAATTAGTTTTTTATGTAAAATAACCAAGTAGCTTGCACAATAACTCAAATTACTTGCACAAAAATTTATCGAAAGAAAACAACAACAAAAAAACAAATACAGACCGCCATTCTCATTTTGTATTTTTGTGTGCGTTGCTCGTTTATTTTTTTGTGTTATAAAAACGTAAAAAGGAAATTGACAAATAAAATTAAAATAAATTAATAAATAAAAATAAATAATTAGTTTTTTAAAAGATAAATAAATGTAAGATAAAACAAGTAAGAAAGCTATATTCGGCTGTGCCGAATCTTTAAATACCCTCCACCAATGTGATGATTTAAAAAACAAAAAAGTTTGTTTTATTTATACCTCAGGAAATAAAAAAGTACCAAAAAGTGTACTTTCGGTACCTTTAATAAAAGGTACTTTTCATTAAAGGTACTTTTTATAGAAGGTACTTTTTATAAAAGATACTTTTTATAAAAGGTACTTTTTATAAAAGGTACTTTTTATAAAAGGTACTTTTTATAAAAGGTACTTTTTGTAAAAGGTACTTTTTATAAAAGGTACTTTTTATAAAAGGTACTTTTTATAAAAGGTACTTTTTATAAAAGGTACTTTTTATAAAAGGTACTTTTTATAAAAGGTACTTTTTATAAAAGGTACTTTTTATAAAAGGTACTTTTTATAAAAGGTACTTTTTATAAAAGGTACTTTTTATAAAAGGTACTTTTTATAAAAGGTACTTTTTATTAAAGGTACTTTTTATAAAAGGTACTTTTTATAAAAGGTACTTTTTATAAAAGGTACTTTTTATAAAAGGTATTTTTTATAAAAGTTTTTTTTTTATAAAAGGTACTTTTTATAAAAGGTACTTTTTATAAAGATACTTTTTATAAAAGGTACTTTTTATAAAAGGTACTTTTTATAAAAGATACTTTTTATTAAAGGTACTTTTTATAAAAGGTTTTTTTTTATAAAAGGTAATTTTTATAAAAGGTACTTTTTATAAAAGGTACTTTTTAAAAAAGGTACTTTTTATAAAAGGTACTTTTTATAAAAGGTCCTTTTTATAAAAGGTACTTTTTATAAAAGGTACTTTTTATAAAAGGTACTTTTTATAAATGGTACTTTTTATAAAAGGTACTTTTTATAAAAGGTACTTTTTATAAAAGGTACTTTTTATAAAAGGTACTTTTTATAAAAGGTACTTTTTATAAAAGGTACTTTTTATAAAAGGTACGTTTTATAAAAGGTACTTTTTATAAAAGGTACTTTTTATAAAAGGTACTTTTTATAAAAGGTACTTTTTATAAAAGGTACTTTTTATAAAAGGTACTTTTTATAAAGGAACCTTTTATAAAAGGTACTTTTTATACAAGGTACTTTTTGAAAACGGTACAGAATTTTCGGAAAGTACTTGTTCCAGAATGTTTTATTTCAGGATCCTACATTCTAAATTTCAAGTTTGAATAAAATTTCAGTAAATAAAAAAAAGTACCAAAAGTACTTTTTTACCCATTTTACCTCAGTAGAATCAACATTGGCAAAACCCGAGCCTTAGTGAATCTTTTTTCCGGAAGGTGAACCGACATTGCAAATTTCCATTTTCTAGTACCATTATTTAAGGATATATAAAATGTAACAAAAGTACATATTTTTACCCTTTTTACCCTATTAGAAAAATCATTGGCAAAAACCCAGCCTTAGGGGATCTATATTCCGGGAGGTGAACATACAGTCCAAATTTCAAGTCTATGTGACAATTTTTTAAGGATATATAAAAGGTGCCAAAAGTACAGATTTTTTCCCCTTTTTACCCTCTTATAATCAACATTGGCAATAATCCAGCCGTACTGGATCTATATTCTAGGATGTGAACATACTGTCCAAATTTCAAGTTTCTATGACCATTATTTCAGGAGATATAAAAAGCACCAAAAGTACAGTTTTTTACCCTTTTGACCTCCCTTAGAATTAACACTGGCAAAAGTCCAGCCCTAATGGATCCATATTCCGGGAGGTGAACATACAGTCCAAATTTCAAGTCTCTATGATCATTATATCAGAAGATTTAAAAAGAACCAAAAGTACAGTTTTTTACCATTTTTACCCCCTTACCATTGGCTAAACTCCAGCCATAGTGGATCTATATTGCGGGAGGGTAACATACAGTCCAAATTTCAAGTCTCTATGACCATTACATCGGGAGATATAAAAATTACCAAAAGTACAGTTTTTTACCCTTTTTACCCCCTTAGAATCAACATCGGCAAAAATCCAGCCTTAGTGGATCTTTATTCCGGAAGGTCAAACTACAGTCCAAATTTCAAGTCTCTAACTTCAGCGGTTTGGGCTGGGCGATGATGAATGAGTATGTCAGTCAGTCATATTACTCTTTTATATATATAAATTTTCCGGATTTGGGCGATTTTTGCCATAAAGTTTATTTCTGTCTTTTATTATTTAACAAAATTTATTTTTTTAAATGAAAATATTTTTTTTTTAAGAAATCTGAATAAAATTGAATTTTGGCGATATTTTACATCCGATTTGGCGACAAAGCCAAAAAAAGTCTGGCAACCCCGTTAATATGACGAAGCAAAAAATGGACACACACACACACATGCTATATAAAAATAACTATTAATTTTTTTATTAGTACTTAACGAACTTTTTATACCCTCCACTTAGTGATAGAGGGTATATATAAGTTTGTCATTCCGTTTGTAACTCATCGAAATATCGATCTGGGACCCCATAAAGTATATATATTCATGATGCCCGATCGATTTTAAGATATTCTAGCGATGTCCGTCTGTCCGTCTGTCTGTCTGTCTGTCTGTCTGTCTGTCTGTGGAAAATGCTGTCGCGGACAAAATATTGCACAGAGATGACTGAAACTTAACATATTTATTGGAAGTTCTCCCGAGAAGTTTGGTATTGCATTTGAGCGATTTCGGTTCAGCGGTTCAAAAGTTATGAACGAGAACGTAAGCACACCTCAAAAATTTCAGTACATCTATATATATAAAAGAGTGTGAACTGACTGACTGACTGACTGACTGACTGACTGATTGGCAATAATCATCGCCCAGCCCAAACCGCTGAAGCTAGAGACTTGAAATTTGGAATGTAGGTTCGGCTCCCGACAAAACCACCCACTAAGAAGGGATTTTTGGAAATTCCGATTCTAAGGGGGGCAAAAGGGGGAAAATAGGGCCCTTTGGGGGATTTTGTATCTTTTGAACTAATAGTCCTAGAAACTTCAAATTTGAACTCTAGGATCCTCTCGCGGAAATAAAATTTCGGAAAAATTTTTTTTGGAAAATTCCGCCTCCAAGGGGGGAAAAAGGGGGAAATAGGGCAAATTGTTACATTTTTTATATTCTAAACAAATGCTCCCAGAAACTTGAAATTTGAAGTCTAGGACCCTCTCGCGGAAATAAGATTTAGTAAAAAGTAATATTTTGAAAATTCCGTTTCTAAGGTGGGGGGGAGGGGGAAAATAGGGCAAGTTGGTACATTTTGTATCTTCTGAACTAATGGTCCTACAATCTTGAAATTTTGAATATAGGATACTCTCGCGGAAATAACATTTTGAAAAAAGTACTTTTTTGAAAATTCCGGTTTTAAGGGGGACAAAAAGGGGGAAAATAGGGCAATTTGGTGAATTTTGAACTAATGGTCCTAGAAACTAGATATTTGAACTATAGTATCCTCTCGGGGAAAAAAAATTTTTTTACTAAAATTTTTTCACTCAAAATTTTTTTTCACTCAAAATTTTTTTTTCACTCAAAATTTTTTTTCACTCAAATTTTTTTTTCACTCAAAATTTTTTTTTCACTCAAAATTTTTTTGCTCAAAATTTTTTTTTCACTCAAAATTTTTTTTTAAATTTTTTTTTTTTTTTTACAATTTTTTTTTTTTTCACTCAAAATTTTTTTTTACTCAAATTTTTTTTTTACTCAAAATTTTTTTTCACTCAAAATTTTTTTCACTCATAATTTTTTTTCACTCAAAATTTTTTTTCACTCAATTTTTTTCACTCAAAATTATTTTTCACTCAAATTTGTTTTTCACTCAAAATTTTTTGTCACTCAAAATTTTTTTTTTACTCAAAATTTTTTTTTACTCAAAATTTTTTTTCACTCAATTTTTTTACTAAAAATGTTTTTCACTCAATTGTATTTTATTCTACAGTTTTTTTACTCAATTTTTTTACTTAAATTTTTTAATTAGAAGGTGTTTTCACCCAAATTTTTTTTACTCAATTTTTTTTTTACTCAAAATTTTTTCCGCTTAATTTTTTGACTCAAATTTTTTACTCAATTTTTTTTCTCATTTATTTTTTTATTTTTGGGAATTTATTGATTTAATCACATAAATTTAGGGGGAAATGGGACAATTTTGAACATCTTCTGAACTTATGGCCCCAGTAACCTAACATTTAGACTATAGGATCCTCTCGCGGAAATAATACTCTAAAGAAAGTATTTTTTTTTTTAATAAGAAGGGGAAATGGGGGGAAATGGGGGAAAAAGGGCAATTTGGTACATGTTCTATCTTTTGACCTAATGGTCCTAGAAACTTAAAGTTTGGACTATAAGATCCTCTAACGGAAAAAACATTCTGAAACAAAGTTTTTTTTTAATTCTGATTCTAGGGGGTTGAAAGGGGGAAAGTAGGATAGGTACATTTTGTATCTTCTGAACTAATGGTCCTAGAAACTTAAAAATTTGGACTATATGATCCTCTCACTGAATTTATGTTCTGAAGAAAGTATTTTTTGAAAATTTTTCATTCAAATTTGGGGGGTGGGGAAATAGGACGATTTTGAACATTTTCTATATTGTGAACTAATGGTCACAGAAACCTGAAATTTGGACTATAGGAACCTCTCGCGGAAATAATATTCTGAAGAAAGTACTTTTTTAAAAAGGTACTTTTTTGGTACATATTCTTTTTTCTGACCTAATGGTTCTAGATACTTAAAGTTTGGACTATAAGATCATCTCGCGGAAAAAACATTCCGAAACAAAGTTTTTTTTCAATTCCGCTTCTAGGGTGGAAAAGGGGGATAAGAGGACAATTTGGTACACTTTGTATGTTCTGAATTAATTTTCACAAAAACTTAAAAATTTTGACTATGGGATCCTTCGCGGAAATAACATTGTAAAGAAAATTCTATTTTGAAATTTGGCTTCTAAGGGCGAAAAAGGTGGAAAGTAGGGTAATTTTGTGTCTGCTGAACTAATGGTCGTAGATCCTTGAAATTTGGACTGTACGATCCTCTCGCGGAAATAACTTTCTGAAAGAAGTACTTTTTTGAAAATTTTGTATCTGCTGAACAAATAGGACTGCTCGATCCTCTCGCGTGGACTGCACGATCCTCTCGCGGAAATAACATTCTGAAAAAAGTAATTTTTTGAAAATTCCGCTTTAAAGGGTGAAAAAGGGGAAGGTAGGGCAATTTTGTATCTGCTGAAAATATGGTCCTAGATACTTGAAATTTGGAGTGAACGATCCTCTCGCGGAAATAACATTCTAAAGGAAGTACTTTTTCAAAATTCTGGGGGAAAATGGGGTAAAGTAGGACAATTTTGAATCTGCTGAACTAATGGTCCTTAATACTTGAAATTTTAACTGTACGATCCTTTCGCGAAAATAACAGTCTTAAAGAAGACCTTTTTCAAAAATTCCGCTCCAACAAGGAAAAGGGGAAAGTAGGGCAATTTTGTATCTGCTGAACTAATGGTCCTAAATACTTGAAATTTGAACAGTACAATCCTCTCGCGGAAATAATATTCTTAAGAAAGTACTTTTTGAAAATTCCGTGGAAAAAGGGGGTGAGTGGGGTAATTTTGAATCTGCTGAACTCATGGTCCTAGATACTTGAAATTTGAACTGAACGATCCTCTCGCGGAAAAACCATTGTTAAAGAAAAACTTTTTTAAAAATTCCGCTTCTACGGCAAAAAAGGGGGAAAGCAGGGCAATTTTGTATCTGCTGAACTAATGGTTGAACTGTACAATCCTATCCCGAAAATAACACTCTAAAAGAAGTACTTTTTTGAAAAATTCGTTTTTAAAGGGGGAAAATGGGGAAAGAAGGGCAGTTTCGTATCTGCTAAACGAATGGTCCCAGAAACTTAAAATTTTAACTCTATGATCCTCTCGCGGAAAAAACAGTTTGTAAAAAGTAATATTTTGAAAAATCCTTTTATAAGGGTGGGGGTGGGAGTAGAAGGGGTTTAATAGGGCAATTTTGTATCTTCTGAACAAACTTGAAATTTTGAATCTGGATACTCTTGCGGAAATTATTTTTTGAAAAATATACTTTTTTGAGAATTTTGGTTTTAAGGAAGCCCAAAAGGGGGAAAATAGGGCAATTTGCTAAACTTTAAACTAATGGTCTTAGAAACATGACATTTGGAATATGGGATCATATCGCGGCAATAACATTCTAAACGAAGTACTTTTTTGAAAATTTCGCTTTTAAGGGGTAGAAAGGGGGAAAGTAGTGCAATTTTGCATATGCTAAAGTAATGGTCCTAGATACTTGAAAATTGGACTTTACGATCCTTCCGCGGAAATAACATTCGGAAAGGAATACTTTTTTGAAAATTCCTCTTTTAAGCAAAGTACTCTGTTCGAGTTCACAGGAAAAAATCTGTCAAACTCCATATAAAAAAAATAAATTTTGGCAGCGCGAGGAATTATAGGGAAATTGTTAAAAAAAGTTTTCACCCATTTTTATTATACAAGACAATTTAAATTGCCGTGAAAAAGTGACATTTCAGTTTTGTTATGATCGTTTCTTTCTTATAATTGTAAAAATTTGTTGATTTTTAAATGTCTTATTACGATTTAAGGCGTTGAAAGTTTAAGTGAAATTTTCACCGTAAAAAACAGAGTACTAAGCTTTAAGGGGAAAAAGAGGGGAAAATAGAGCAATTTTGAATCTGCTGAACTAATGGTCCTAGATACTTGAAAATTGGACTGTACGATCCTCCCGCGGAAATAACATTCGGAAAGAAATACTTTTTTAAAAATTCTTCTTTTAAGGGGGAAAAAGGGGAAAGTAGGCCAATTTTGTATCTGCTGAACAAATAGTCCTAGATACTTGAAAATTGGACTGCACGATCCTCTCGCGGAAATAAAATTCGAATGGGGGACTTTTTGGAAAATTCCGCCTCTAAGAGGGAAAAGGGGGAAAGTAGAACTAATGGTCCGGGAGACTTGAAATTTGGACTGAACGATCTTTTCGCGAGAATAACATTCTGAAAGAAGTACTTTTTTAAATATTCCGATTTTGTGTGGGAAAAGGGGAAAAGTAGGGCAATTTTGTATCTGCTGAAATAATGGTCCTATATACTTGAAATTTGGACTGTACGATCCTCTCGCGGAAATAACATTCTCAAGGAAGTACTTTTTTGAAAACTCTACTTTTAAGGGGGGGGGGGGGGGGATGGGGTTATATAACATTCTAAAAGAAGTACTTTTTTTAAATTCTGATTCTACGGGGGGAAAAGGGAGAAAGTAGGGCAATTTTGAATCTGCTGAACTAATAGTCCTACATACTTGAAGTTTGGACTTTACGATCCTCTCGCGGAAAGAACATTCTAGAAGAAGTACTTTTTTGAAAGTTCTCCTTCTAAAGGGGGAAAAGGTGGAAAGTAGGGCAATTCTGTATCTGCTGAACTAATGATCCTAGATACTTGAAATTTTAACTGTATGATCCTCTTGCGGAAATAACATTTTAAAATAAGTCCTTTTTGTAGAAAGTTCCGCTTCTAAGGGGGAAAAGGCGGAAAGTAGGGCAATTTTGTATCTGCTCAACTTATGGTCCTAGATACTTGAAACTTAGACTGCACGATCCTCTCTCTTGGAATTAACATTCTGAAAGAAGTACTTTTTTTAAATTGCTGAACTAATGGTTCTAGATACTTGAAATTTGGCTGAACGATCCTCTTGCGGAAATAACATTCTTAAGAAAGTACTTTTCAAAATTCTGTGGGAAAAAGGGGGAAAGAAGGGCAATTTTGAATCTGCTGAACTAATGGTCCTAGATTCTTGAAATTTGAACTGAACGATCCTTTCGCGAAAATAACATACTTAAAGAACTTCCACTTCTATGGGAAAAAAGGGGAAAGTTGGGCACTTTGGGGGATTTTGTATCTTTTGAACTAATAGTTTTAGAAACTTGAAATTTGGACTCTATGATCCTCTCGCGAAAAAAAAACTAAAAAAATATTTTTTTGAAAATTCCGCCTCCAAGGTCGGGAAAATAGAGCAAATTGGTACATTTTTTATCTTCTGGACAAATGGTCCCAGAAACTTAAAATTTGAACTCTAGGATCTTCTCGCGGAATTAACATGCGGAAATCAAAATTTTTTGAAATTCCGCCTCCAAGGGTGGGAAAAGGGGAAAATAGGGAAAATCGGTAAATTTTTTATCTTCTGAACAAATGGTCCCAGAAACGTGAAGTTTGGTCTTTAGGATCCTCTCGCGGAAACAGCATTCAGAAAAAATATTGTTTGAAAAATTCCTCCTCCACGGTGGGAAAGGGGGGGAAATAAGGAAAATCGGTACATTATTTATCTTTTAAACAAATGGCTCCAGAAACTTGAAATTTGAACTCTAGGATCATCTCGCAAAAAAAAACATCTTGAAAAAAGTAGAAGGGGGAAACTAGGGCAATTTTGTATCTTCTAAACTAAAACTTTAAGTTTTGATCCTCTCGCGGAAATAATTTTTTGAAAAATACACTTTTTGAAAATTTTGGTTTTAAGGAGGGCCAAGAGGGGGAAAATAGGGCAATTTGGTAAATTTTAAACTAATGGTCTTAAAAACATGACATTTGCAATATAGGATCATCTCGCGGAAATAACATATTGAAATAAGTACTTTTTTGAAAATTACTTTTTAAAGGGGGAAAGAAGGGCAATTTTTTATCTCCTGAACTAATGGTCCTAGATATTGAAGTTTGGACTGTACGATCCTCTCGCGGAAATAACATTATGGAAGAAGTACTTTTTTGGAAAAATCTACTTCTATGGGGGAAAAAGAGGGAAAGTAGGGAAAATTTGAAATTTGAATCTTCTTGCGGAAACAACATTCTAATGGAGGTACTTTTTTGAAATTTCGCTTCTACGGGAAAAAAGGGGGAAATTAGGGCAATTTTGTATCTGGTGAACTAACGGTCCTAGATACTTGAAATTTGGAGTGTACAATCCTCTCGCGGAAAAAACATTCTGAAAGAAGTACTTTTTTGAAAATTTTGTTTTATAGGTGGAAAAGGGGGAAAGTAGGGTAATTTTGTATCTGCTGAACTAATGGTCCTAGATACTTGAATTTTGAACTGTTTTGTATCTGCTGAAATAATGGTCGTAGATACTTAAAGTTTGGAGTGTACTATCCTATCGCGGAAATAACATTCTGGAAGAAGCACTTTTTTAGAAAATTCTGCTTCTAAGGGGGAAATTGGGGAAAGTAGGGCAATTTTGTATCTACTGAATTAATGGTCCTAGATACTTGAAATTTGGATTGTACGATCCTTTCGCGGAAATAACATTCTAAAATAAGTACTTTTATGAAAATTCTGCTTCTAATGGGGAAAAAGGGAGAAAGTAGAAATACTTAAAACTGGTACTTTACGATCCACTTGCGGAAATTACATTCTGGGAAAATAATTTTTTGAATTTTCGCTTCAATTTGGTACATATTGTTCCTTATGCACTAATGTTCCTTTAAACTTAAAGTTTGAACTATGGGATCGTTTCGCCAAAATAAAATTTTTTGCAACTTTAAATCTACTCAAAATATAATATTTTAAAGGTCGAAACTAACAATTTTTATGTTTAATTAAAAAATAGTAAGAATTTGAAGTAATAAAGTTTTTTTTTTTTTTACAGCTAACCGGTAACGAAGTACCGGGCGAGTTAGCTAGTTCAACATAACCTAAAAATACACAATGCATTAATTCGGCTTCTGGTTGACATATGTGAACATAATTGAACACCAAATGGTATTTAAACAAGTACGAACATATTTTTGACAAAAAAAGAAAAAAATCGCGGATTTTTTTTACCAAAATTTTTTTTCGCGGAAATTTTTTTTTCAAATTTTTTTTTTTTTCAAAAGTAATTTCCTTTAAATAAAGTTTTTTGCAATAATCTTTTTGAAATTGTGGAGGGTATCACTACATTCGGCAAGGCCGAATTTAACTTTTTTACTTGTTTTTAATTAAATTTAGATTTTGTTTTACATATTTTAAAGCTTTTTTGTAAAGATTTTTTTCCTTTTTCTCAGTTTTTTTTTTTCGTTTTCTTTCTTATGTATCACACAAAATATGAGTTAATTTAGGGTTATGTTGAAAAAAAATTATGTGTTTTTTAGTAATTCGCTCATAACTTTTAAAATACTTAACCGATTTAAAAAAAAATACATCAGTTTTTGCCTGGGAAAATTACGCAACTTTTGGTACCCCAAGCGTTTAAATCGGTTTCGGAGTATTGCCAAAAACGTGATTTCAACAGACAGACAGACGGACAGACAGATAGACAGACAGACAGACGGACATCGCTAGATCGACTTAAAATCGATCAAGGATCATGAATATATATACTTTATGGGGTCCTAAACCAATATTTCAATACGGAATGACAAACTTATATATACCCTCTATCACCAGAGTGGAGGGTATAAAAATGCTAAAGTTAATTTTGCTGTCATAACTTAAAACACCATTCATTTAGCAAAACCAATAAAGTCCCAGACGTATGTTTCGATGAATTACAAATGGAATGATAAAGTGAGTATACCCCCAATCCGAAGACACCAATAAGGTTGAATAGATTTTTAGTTAAAAAATTAGTGTTTGGTAATAATTTTCTATTTTTACAGGGTACTGGTAAATAAATTTTTGAAGCCATGGCGAATCCTTCACTACAATAAAGAGCGTGGGCACCAGTCCTGCCTTTAGTTATAAAATTAAAATCTGAAAACTCATTTATATAGCAAAGCCAATGTAGTCCAGACCTGTTTTGATGAGTTACAAATGGAATGACAAAAAGTAAGTGTTCCTCCATACCAAGAGACCAATGGGGTTAACTAGTTTTTTAAATTCAAAATTTGTGTTTTGTAATAATTTTCTATTTTTACAGCCCGGGTGAAAATAGACATGCATGATCATATATGATGCATATATGACTGTCCATACATGCGCATATCCGTAATTTGAGGGTGCATGTACATTAATGATCATACATTTTCATACATGAATATGTATGTACATTCATATATGTACATACATTTTACATTTATCGTACATTGAAGAAATATTTTTGTTAATTTTTTGCAGAAAACGTTTATTAATTTGAAATTTATTTAAATATGCATATCGTCGCCTAAAATGCAAAACAAGGTAAACATTTTTGTTTTTTTTTACAGTAGAAACGGAAAACATTTTTTGAATTTCGTTCATAGGTCCGTCACTTTTTATTGTATAGGTCTAAAATTTTAGAAAACTTGTAGTTTGATAAATAGCATAATAATCAATCAAAAATTATTTTTTACAAAAAGAATTACGTTGTTTTGCATTTTACATGACGATATATGTTTGTATTAACTTATGGCATTATTGTAAAATTAAAACTAAAATGGGGTTCATATATGGCAAAACCACTTGCATCTCCAATTGAGATTACTGTCTAATGTGGGGTCACACTTGCTGTTTTTGAGTGTTCAAGAGTGAGATGCTTAAGAAGTCTGTTCTGTGTCCATTACGTTTTTATTATGTTATACTGTATACACACTTACGTGATTTTAAAAGCTTAACCCTCTGATAAGGAAGGTGAAGGTCCCTAGGAACCTTTTTGAGTTTTAGAGATGCAGCAATTTAAGACGGCTTGGTCGAATAGGATAAAACTCAATGACATTTATATGTGTGATGTTATGAGGCAATTTTTTTTATCATAATCGGGGGGTTTAACAAATTACCTACGTGGATAATGTGCAGTTCACACTTACGACCTTGTTTAACAAAACTCCAGTAAAAGAATAAAAACGTAATGGACACAGAACAAAGACTTTTTAAACATCTCACTCTTGAACACTCAAAAACAGCAGTGTGAACCCCACATAACGTATAAAGTCCCGGAACCTTTTATATATTTTCATGCATTTGATTGATGTTTCATCTATGTGTGTGAAATAAGAGTGACCTAGAGAAGAAAAGAGAATTCGAAAATAAGTTATGAGTAACCCTTGTGCCTGCGTGAGTAAAACAAGAGCACGTTTTTACTAATGCCACAGAACGTCCACTGCATTTTGTTTCAAAAAACGACAACTTTCGCCCCATAATGTTGTTAGCCTATTTTTTTTTTTTTTGTTGGAAGGATTCTGTTACCATATTGGACATCTTAGAACACTTGGTTGCAAAAAATATTCAATATTTATCTCTGACCTTATACGTTATTGGCCGTTGAAAAATTGTCATTCACCGGACGGTTAAGGTCGAAGCGTGAACCTCATAAGATTTTTTATGCAGCAACATAAAATGAAAATGTCGAAAGTGGCAAATCTATTTTTATTGGTTGCAAAACTATGAACGAAATGTAACTTTCGAAGAGTTTTATGAACCTGCAAAGAAAATAATAAAATAATATTACCAGTAATTTTTTTGACGCATAATTACCAGCTACATAAACCGATTGAATAATTCTAATCACAAATGTTGCATTCCATAAAACATAAAAAGTTTTATATAAATTTTCACATTTTATTTCCATTATAACATCTCGAAAACTTTATCAAAGTCATTGGCCAAAATAATCAGGCCCGAAAATAATAGGTTTGGAAACGCTTTTTGACTCATGCCTCCACGATGCAGACTCATGCCTCCTGATGCAGACTAGTGCCTCCATAAATGCAGCTTTCAGTTCAGCAAAACTTATGCTGAGGAGTCCTTATGTGATAAAGATCTGCTCAGTAAACCTGAAATGTGTGAAAATTATTAACTGGAAAAAGAGCAGTTTTATGAACTGTACCACTTACCACTTAAAATGTATAGCTGTCGTCCTTTTTTTGTTATTTGTTATTAATTTAACAAGTAAATTTACTTTTTTGATGTTGATGCTTTCCATTTTTTCTTGTAATGTTTACATTTTGATCTATAGTTCAACGCCAAGCTAAGCACAGACGGCAATTAGCCGCCACTGTTGCACTTTTGAATGACAGAGTTAGTGTTTGTTCCCAATTCGGCAGCAGACAGCAAAAATTAAAAGAATTCTATTAATTTATACATAATTATATGTGTCATTTTTTGTACCTGCAGCTTTGTGTATACGATTTCATTGTTAAGAAACAAAAAATACAGCAATTATTTTACAATTTAATTTAAATGTTTTTGCTGTCTGCTACTGCATTGTAAAAAAACACATTTTAAATTGAATAAATATTTTTTTTATGTTCGATACCAAAAGAAAACTTAATTCAATTATAAAGATAAATAAAGATCGTTTCAATATGAAAAGTATATTTTGAGGCCTGTCACAGACTCAATTCCGTTCGCATTTGAAAAAAGTGGTTTACTCGTAAAACGCAAAACGAATATTATTATTTTCGGAATGAAATCACTTTCATAAATCAAAGTCGTTTAATTTAAACTCGTGTATGCAAACGGGATTTTAGCCAAAGTTTTTTATAGCTTGTTTTTACTTACGGCTAAAATAGGTTGTTAGCTACAAGGCTTGGACACAGACTAATACAGACTCGACATAAGTGACAGGTGTCAAAAAAGTTGTTCTGAACCATATGGTTAATATTTTCAAATTATTCTACGAATTAGGTTAGAAAGAGAAAACTAATATAACGCGTCATAAGAAAAATAGATGCCAGATCGGTTTTTGTTGTTTCACTCACTCCTAAGTCGTAGAAAGTGTTGCCATGTTAGCGTAAAACAGACTAAAAACCGCTCTGTTTTCTCCTAAAATCGCTTAGTTTTTCCCCATTTTTTCTCATAAAACTCTACTGTCGAGTCTGTTTATAGTCTGTGGCTTGGATTCAGAGGCTCCTACACACAAAAAAAAAAAAATAAAAAAATTGTGCCAGTTTTTGGTTTAATTACAACCTATAAAGTGGTTTTGGATAACTTACCAAAGTTTTTGCTCTAAAAAACTTAGGTAAATTATCTAAAACCACTTTATAGGTTGCATTATCCCCAAAACGGACACAATTTTTTTATATTTTTTTTTGTGTGTAGTCGTCAATCGTATTATTTTCATCGTTAATCCATTACCATATAGTGTCATTGTATGGTTATAGAATAATGAGCTAACGATAACGATTGACGATTATCAAGTTACATAATTAGCCCCCAGGCTTCACTAATCTTCAGGGGGCTAATTATGTAACTTGATAGTCGTCAATCGTCATCGTTAGCTCATTATTCTATTACCATAAAATGACACTATATGGTAATAGAATAACAATGGAAACGATACAGGTTTATTTTTAATTATTACAACAAATGTATACCCGACACCACTCTGGTTAACTAGAACCACTCTGGTTAAATAGAACCACCTTTGGTAAACGCAGAAGAAGCCTTTGATTGACTTTGCGAAAATATTGTGACTTAAGAAATCGGAAAATTTGAATTAAAGTTTTATGATTCCAGGAATAGTATTTTTAAAGATATGTGCTTCATTTTTTGAATACGTGTTTTCTTATTTTAAAATAGGATTACGAGACCTTTTTATAATTTGACAAGCCTTTTTGAGTGCCCGGGTAGGATAATTTTGAATTTGGTCATACGTATTTGAAAATGTATGCTTTAGAATACAAAATTTGGTCATACGTATTTGAAAATGTATGCTTTAGAATACAAAAAAAAATAATCCTTCTTGACGATATATGATCATGTATGTAGGCTCATATATGCAGATGCATAGCATATATGAAGGTGTATAACATATGCCTCTCCACATACAGTTTCATACATTTACATATCGTGAACCTATATTCAAAATATGCCAACTCAAATTTGACGGAAATGAGTTTCCGATGGCAAATAGCTCCCCTATGTAATACCTATCTGCCATAAAAATTTCAGAGCAAAAAAATAATTTGTTGTCGTTTTACATCCATTTTTGTTATTCTGCTAACTCAAAGTACATATTTTTTTGGTGGAAATAAATGCCAACTCCCATTGTAAATTTCCAAAAATTTTTCAAAAATTTTTTTTAAAAAAATTAGACCACATATCTTATTGCATTTGCCATGCTAAACACGAATCTTGTAAAGATTTTGATATCTAATGACTGGTTCTCGAGATATTGCCATTTTAAAAATATCGGTAAATAGTGTTTGCAAAAAAAAAAAATTGCTTATATTTATGTAACTTTCAAACTATTCATCAGATTGAAACATTATGAATGGGGCAAATAAAGTCAATGATATAAGCTTTCAAAATAGCTGGTTTGGAGTGACCCTATTGCAATACAGCGTGAGTTACAGAGTGCCAAAGTTGACCACCCTGAGATTAAAAGGCTTTCGGAGCTTGTAACTTTTAAAAATATGCAAAGATTTTTAATTTTTTGTTCAGTTTTTGCAATTACCGTAATAAGGATAAAAAAATCCAAAAAAAAAAAAAATTTTTTAAATTTTTCCAAAAAAAATGTATTTTTATTTTCCGACAAAATATGCCAACTCTAAAAAAATATTTGTTTTTTGATATAGTAATAAATGCCATCTCGGAAAAATACGCAAACAAGTGCAAAATATGAAAATTTTTGTATAGGTAAAAATTGTTTAGAATATTTAAACCATCTTGTGGAAGGTACATTGTTTATTTTTGCAATAATATGCGAAATAACTAGTTTTTTAGCTCTCCTGAACAGTACGCTTTTTCGAGTTGGCATTTATTGAATATAGTTCGACGATATATGGACTATTATATTACTTGTGTGCATCCATATATGCTTACATATATGACATACATTTCCATATATTGACATGTACTATCATACATGGAATCATGTATGATCATGTATGAACATTCATGGTCATTTTCACCCGGGAGGATGCTTTTAAATAAATTCGTGAAGCTATAGCGGATCCTTTACTTTAAGAAAAAGCGTAGGCAGCAGTCACTGGAGAAATTTGAACAAAAAGGGTCAGTTGGTCGGTGGTTAATAAAATCCCACACAACATTTATTATATTAATAAGGATTTATTGTGTGAAATTTTTAAATTCAACAAATATACAATTTTTTACTAAAATTTAATAAATAATATTTTAGCATAGATGTGGTAATTTTTAGCATTATTTTTAGTCACCTTTTCAAATCATTTTGGTATATTTCACCATATTTCTTTTGGTATATTTTACCAAGTTTTGCTTAAATAGCATTAGCATTTTCTTCAAAATTTTTTACATAAGCGTTTTGGCTGAATTGCGAAAACTACTTCGTCGGTTGTAGTTTTAGCATATTTTTGGTAAAATTATGCCAGATTTTTGCTCATTCCGACACAGATTTTTTTTTGCGTGTACCATTATTGTATAAAATTAGCGTAGTGCAATCTTTAAATTTTGATTTCTCGAAAACAAGGTAAAACCCATCTCTGAAAATTTCAGAACAGATAGAAAAGCATTTTTATTTTTTTTTTTAATTAAAAAATAAATAAAATTGCGGCATGTTTTTTGATAAATAAAGTTTAAGTTTAAATTTGAAAAATTCAGAACTTCTTCTGAAAATTTTCCAATTTTTATTTTTTAATCGATAGCGCATACAAAAATCTATAAAAAAATTATTATTCTAAAGATTTTACTGTGTTTCATTAAATTTACTTAAATATTGAAATAAAGATACTCAGGCCAAAAATGCTGATATTTTCAATATTTGACCATGCCAAGGCCACTTTTTGAAAAAAATCAAATTTTAAATTTTAAAATTTTACAGAATCTGTAACGGGCAACATATCAAATACATGTATAATTTAATTCTTAAAAAATCATCCGGTAGTACCTCCAAAATATCATCAAGAAGTACAACCAAAATAGATACTGGTTGTTTAATCATTAAAAACTTATTTACAGAAGAAATTTAGCAGGAATATCCGCTTTTTTTGTGTTTCTCTTAAAAATTATGTACATTTCATAATTTTAATTAGAAAAATTGTTTATTTTCTAAAAAATCCTCAGGTATCCATCCATTTAAATGTCTACGTATTACTATTATTGATTAAAATGTACATTTAGTGCAAAAAATAAAAGCAAATCTATAAAAAATGCAGGAGGAATTTGTTCATACTATGTAGTCAAAATTTTGAACCAAATTTGCCTATTTTTTCGTACCAATATTTATGATTTTTTGTTAAAATTAAAAAAAACAAGTAAGAAAATTATAGTCGGTCAAGACCGACCATATAATACCCTACACCAGAGTTTCCCGGAAAATGGGTCCCTTGGACCGATTATATCTATATTTTTTCAAATCTTTAATAAGTGTAAAAAACCACTGACAAATCAAATTTGAGTGAAATTGGCTTCTATATGTTAACAATAACCGCTTTAACTGAATATCGGGCGAAATTTTCACATGGAGCCTAAGTCCAAAACTGATCCGATGATAATCAGACTTGATAAGGTACGCGTTTAACATACACAAACAAAATTTTAATTAAATATTTTCTATTTTCATGAAATTTGAGAGATTTGTGTGAAAATCGGGAAGGTGGTTTGTATGGGGGCTACAAGAGGAACTGGTCCGATTTCTTTAAAATTCGGAATGGCGATTTGTGAAGACAAAACATGTTTACATGCCAAATTTCAAGAAGATACCTATTATATTACGGCTATTAGGGTCATTTGAGCCAAACCTAAGGAGGACCTTTGTATGGGGGCTAGGTCTAAATATGGACCGATTTTCTCCAATTTCAATAGGCTTCGTCCTTGGACCAAAAGAGGCTTAAGTTTCAAATTTCAAGTCAATTGATTAAAAATTGCGACCTGTATCGTGTTTACACCGTTTACATGGACAGACAGACGGACGGACGGACGGACGGACAGACGGACGGACGGACGGACATCGCTAAATCGACTCAAAAAGTGATTCTGAGTCGATCGGTATACTAAAAGGTGGGTCTAGGACCAATATTTCGGGTAGTTACAAACATCAGCACAAACTCATTATACCCTGTACCACAGTGTGGTGTAGGGTATAAAAATTTGATTGTACAAAAAAAATAATTATTTCTCAGAAAAAAAAATCTTTAGTTATAAAATATAAAGTACAACAATATATAAAACAGAATTAAAAAAACAAATTTTTTAAACACATATTTCCTAAAGTATTTATGCCTCCTAAATCCGAATCAGACATCAGAACGTATTAAATCGCCTTCTCGAGACATAAGCCTTTTCAAATTTTGTAGACCAAGCCCTTAAAACCGACAAATTTGTTAATATAGCCCAGGAAAATAAGGAAAAAAAGGCCAATCTGCGGAAAATCGGATAGGTTCTCTGAAAACTTCCACAGACCTTTGTTTTAACAATCTAAATAAGAAAAAAAAGTCCCAAGAAATCACCCGTGTCCTTGCTGAGATATTGAGGTCAAAGTTCACAAAAACCGGGTTTTTTACAGTTTTTTGCTAATATCTCGCTTGGTATGCGTCTCACGCTTTAATTGTCTATTACAAAACTTGTAGAATATAAAAATATGTACAAATTTTTCTTTAAAACTTTTTTCGTATCCCTTACCGTTTTTGAGATATGAGCGAATTTAACTTTTATTTATGAATATAATAGGGGGACACAAAATAATGAAATAAACATGAAAACTGAAAAGCTCATATCTTTAAAACGAAATCGTGTATTACTAAAAAATAAAAATTAAAAAATAAAAAAAAATTAAATAGCTAGATTAATTAAATAAAAAAATAATTAATCTAGCTTTTATTTGAGTCTGTTCAAAGCAGATTGTGTAATTAATGAAAATGCTGCGATGGTCGAATTGTAAAATTAAGGTATTTTAAAATATTTTTTAGATACAGGTTACTTAGTGCAAAGTAATTAAAAAAAACATCAAAAAATATTTCTTTTGTTATAAAAAAAGTTGGAGGTCATTAATTAAAAGTTTCAGACAATCCTGGTCTGAAATTTTTGTTAATCGGCAAGTTATATGATACCTGAAGATAATCAAAAAGATTATTACTAAAAATACAAAATTTTGAACTTAGAAAAAATCGAGTTTTTTGGGAAACATATTGGGAAACCTGTATCAAAAAATATTTTAATATAATTTTATTTTCTTGCTCGACTCTCTTAGCATACGCTTAAAATAAAACCTATGTTAAAGCTGCAGAAAAATCTGCCCATTTTGAGCTAAATGAGAAAATCTATCGAGAATCTATCAGCAGACAAATCAGCTGATTTCAGCTGAAAATTTCCTGATTTGAGCAGAAAAATCAGCTCATTTTAGCAGAAAAAATCTGTCGATTTCAGCTAACTAATCTAATGATTGGTTGAAAAAAAAAAAAATTTAAAGATAGTTGCTAAATATTTCAGTAAAATTAGAAAAATAATCTGCTGATTTCTATTATTTTCTATACTAAATGACTGAAAACTTAGTAAAAAGATCCATTTCAGCAGAAAAATCTGTTTAAAGTTTGAAGCTGAAAGTTGTTTACAGATTTTTTGACAGAGTTTTTTTCCTGAGTGTATTCATTAATTACACAATCTGTTCTAGATCAGACTCAAATAAAAGTTAGATTAATTATCTACGTAACACTTTTTATTTTTTAGTAATACACGATTTCGTTTTAGAGATATGCCCTTTTTAGTTTTCATGTCAGGTGTCATTATTTCTTGTCCCTATTATATTCATAAATTAAAGATAAATTCGCCCATATCTTAAAAACGGTGAGGGATACGAAAAAATTAGAGAGAGATGTTCTTTAATAAACTTTTAGAGTTCTTAAATAAACTTTTAAAGCGTAAGACTCATATCAAGCGAGATATTAGCAAAAAGCTGGTTATTGTGAGTTTTGGTCTTAATATCTCAAAAACGGTGAGAGACACGAAAAAAGTATTAAGAAACATATTGTAGATAATTTTATATTCTAGATATTAGCAAAACACTGTAAAAACCCCGGTTTTTGTGACCTTTGACCTCAATATCTCAGCAAGGACACGGGTGATTTCTTGAGACTTATTTATTTTGCCAAAACTAAGATCTGTTCAAATTTTCAGAGAACCTATCCGATTTTCCGCAGATGACCCCTTATTTTCCTGGGCTAAATATTGGAAAAGTGTAAGTTAAAGTTATTCATATTTTTTTTTTCATTCGAACTCCCAATAAAATTACCTCACTTTTGCAAGAAATCCGGAATCGATACGATCAGGTATACCATCAGGGCATGTAAGGAAGTTAAAAATGTCCTTTTTCGATTTATTTCTTTAACTATCCAAATTTCGCAAGAAATTTCCCGTTTAATGCAAATATGTAAAGAAGACACTCCAATAAAGCGAACGTGGGGTAAAAATCTAAAATCCGTTGAGTATATCCAGAAATATTTACAAAAGCAGCCAACTTTGTTGGTTTTGAGGGCTTAATCCGCAAAAAGTTAAAATTTCTATATCTCGAGAAGATGATTCGATAAATTTTTTCTGATGACATATTCGTATTTAAGAGGTCAAAATACTTTAAGAAATGTGTTTAATTTTTTTTTTTCTAATTTTTAACAAAAAACCATAAAAATTGGTACAAAAAAATTTATGAAAAATACGAGCAGGCGGTTAAATAGGTCTGTGGTGATACTATACTTATTTCCACTTTGAAATTTAATTTTTAAAATAATCAATTTATCATTTTTGTTATTTTCATATTTTTTCATTTTGTCAATTTTTGGCTTTGTTAGTTTTGATAAATAAATTGAAGTTTGATTTTATATTTAAAACTAAACACATCGACAGGTCATTATGTTTTTATTCCCTCCATTCAGGCCAAATCACTCACTTTTAGACCACTCACTTTTATACCCCTTTCGATTAATTTTTTTTAGGACATATTTAAGTTCGTGTTAAATGCAACTTGCTCTCAAATTTTTAGGTTTTTATACCATGTTGGCGATTTTTTCATAAAAATTAAAAAACGTAAATTTTCAATTAATTGTGACCAGTAAAAATATGGATATCTTAAAAAAAGTTTGAAAACGTTTTGTTAATATTTGAATGTAGCTTTAGAAAAAAAATATGAAAAATTAAGTAATATTACTCATTTTTTAACGTTTAAAAATTAAAATCGACTTTTTGGAAAAGTCCGAAACCTTCAATTTAAAAAAAAAAAAAAAATTTAAATATTTAACTCAAAATTACGCAACTTTTAAGCCATAACTAGAGATGTGATCTTAATTCTTTCTATTTGTTTTCAAATTTTGAAAATTGCACTTTTTTTTGACTCTAGTTTATTTTATATGGTGCTCCAAAAAAATTAAGTTGTTAGATATTGACCGCAACTCTACATAGTCTCACAAAATTTCAAGATAATCGGCCATGTCTAAGGTTTGCTACATCGGTCATGAAGTTTAAAAACGAATTAAACGGGGAAAATCTGTCTTTTTGTTAATTTTCTTAATTTTTTCGATATTTTGAGTTGAGTTTGAATTTAAATGGTTACAGAATTATGATTTGGAGAAAAATGTCTCTCTAATAAGTTACTAAAAACTAAAATCGGTTTAAAATCAGCCAAGTTATTGCAACTTCCCCAGGCACCTAACGTATGTCATACTACATGATTAAGGGCCATTGAGATTCGCAGACTTTTTGAAAAGATTTTTAAGATCAAAAAGTCTTTTCATTTTAATTCGCTTGTCAAAAAGTATAAGCACAACTCTCTTGAATGTCTTTTGACATTTTTCGGGTAAATTAAATTGTAGAAAAAAAAACAGCCGTTCTTTACAAACAAAATTTTGCAATTATAAAATTTACAAATCAACCATAGAATTGTGGTAAAATATGCTCTTCAATTTGCGTTCCTTAACCAAAAGATTAATAAATCTAAATCTCCACTGATTCCGACATCTCTGATTCCAACATCTCCACTGACTCCATATCCCTTGTTTGGCAGAAAATTTGGCTAAAGTCTAGCTGGACATTTCTCTGATCCAAAAAAAAAAACAAGTAAGAAAATTACAGTCGGTCAAGACCGACCATTAAATACCCTACACCAGAGTTTCCCCGAAAATGGGTTCCGGAAAATGGGTCCCATGTACTGATTAGATCTATTTTTTGTCAAATCTTTAATAAGTGTAAAAAACACTCACAAATCAAATTTGAGTGAAATAGGCTTCTATTTGTAGTCTAGACATGGGGTCTAAGTCCAAAACTGGTCAGATTTGATAAGGTTTTAACATACACAAACAAATTTTAATTAAATATTTTCTATTTTAATGAAATGTGAGAGATTTATGTGAAAATTGGAAAGGTGGTTTGAATGGGGGCTACAAGAGGAAATGGTCCGATTCCTTCAAAATTCGGAATGGTGTTTTGTGAAGACAAAACACTTTTACCTGCCAAATTTCGAAAATATACCTATTATAATACGGTTATTAGAGTCATTTGAGTCAAAACTAAAGAGGACCTTTGTATGGGGGATAGGTCTAAATATGGACCGATTATTTCCAATTTCAATAGGCTTCACCTTGGGCCAAGAGAGGCTTAGGTCTTAAATTTCAAGTCAATTGATTAAAAATTGCGACCTGTATCATGTTTACACCGTTTACATGAACAGACAGACAGACGGACAGACGACGGACGAACGGACATCGCTAAATCGACTCAAAAAGTGATTTTGAGTCGATCGGTATGCTTAAAGGTGGGTATAGGACCAATATTTCGAGTAGTTACAAACATCAGCACAAACTCATTATACCCTGTACCACAGTGTGGTATAGGGTATAAATATCACAGATGGAACTTTTAGTGCTGTGTCCAAAAAAGAAATCAAAAATTGTGGGTGGCCCATGATTCCTGAGTTATGGGCCTCCAAATTTCGGATATCGAATTTGATATATCTTCTCCAATAATGGTCCGACCAGACCACGATTGGTTTCATTCGAAGCCTTATTCAAATACCTTTATGTTGATATTTACAAAAATTTAGTTTTCATTAACCCATTGTGGCACAACACCAAATTTTAGATTTTTAAACTAAAGTTTTTGGAGAAAATGCGTTATATTTCAAAATTATGTCTTACAAGGGAAGCATCTCCACATTTATGAACCGATTTGCTAGAGCTGCAAAACTATCGATAGTCGTCCCATTCGATATTTTCGATAGTTTGTTTTTAAACTATCGATACTATCGATAGTATCGGATATTTTAAAGAATTGTAAGATTTAGTGTAAAATTACTTTTTTTTCATTGCAACTTGGTACTTCTGAACACAAAAATGACAGTTTTTGCCGCTCACAGCCATTCCAGTCTATTTTAAATCAATTCGGCGATCTTCCACCATGCCGTGCTTGTTCTGTTCGGACCTCAAATTTCGCAATAACATTAACACGAGATTACTATCATTGCTAGTGTCCGACCGAACGTTCGGGTTCGGTTACGGAGTTCGGCAAAAAGTGACGTTCGGCCACTGTTCGGTGTTCGGCCAAATTTTGGCCGAACTTTACCGAACACCGAACTTTAGTATGTATTGCTTTTTATCGTCTTAAAACTACCAGTGCAACTACTTTACACCTTTAGTATGGCTATTGTTAAAAAGAAATATACTTTTCTTTCCAAAAAAATGACCTTACATTTTTTTACTTTTTTTAAGTATACAAAAGTACAAAATATTTTTTTTATACTATAAAATAGTACAACTAAGAAAAAAACACTTTTTTAGTTGTTTTTTCATAATTATTCGCAAAAACAACTTTTTTTAATAAAAAAAAAAAGTTCGGGTACGGGTTCGGGTTCGGCCGAACTTCGCAAAATTAACCGAAGTTCGCTTTCCGGTACGGGTTCGGTCTGAAAAAGTGCGTTCGGTCGGACACTAATCATTGCTTTAATACTTTAAAAAGTAGAATTATTCCAAAATGATATAAAGATTTTAAAAACTGTTCACTTTTTGATTAATTTTTCCGCAAGGGACAATCTTTTTGAAAATAATGTTTTTTCGGCGATAGTATCGCTATCGGGTAAAAACTATCGATAGTCCTTTTAAAATAAAACTATCGATACTATCGATAGTACCATCGATAGTTTTGCAGCTCTACGATTTGCATGAAACGTAAAATATATATAAAAGAGACAATTCTAAGGTTGGGGTGTCTCGGCTTATCGGCCATATCGGGGATTTGGGTGTTCAAAACAAGGGTCAAAAAATGGCGAAAAAATCGTTTTTTGGATTTTTTAGCCATTTCTTTCTAAGAAACTATATGATGTTTACATATGAGAAGAAAGGTTTTTTTGATGCCTATCCAACGGTGGCATAACATTGTACAAGTTTCGTTACATACTTTTTTCATGAAAATGTGTAAATTTTGGGGGGTATTTATATGAAGGCATATACCTACGATGTCCATATGAATACGAAATAATCCTTATTAAATTTAAGTCGACACCTATTTTTGCTCTAGAGGATATTCCTGTTATTTCGGGAGTTATCGAAATTTTCACGGAGCTCCACATTGTTTCATAAGGGGACAACGAAATTTTGAAACACTGATATGGCCGATAAGCCGAGACACTTAAACCTTAAAATCGTCTCTTTTATATATATTTTAAGTTTCAGGCTAATCGGTTCATAAGGGTTGAGATACTTCCCTTGTTAGTAAGGCATGTATTTATACAACGATATTTAAAGCTAGATATTAAGCTTTTATTTGAGCTTTCAATGGAATTTTTAACCCCTATTGAACCGGAGTTATTGACTGTTAACCATTGACCCCGCTTATATTTTAACACAAAAAAAAACTTTATTTAGCGAAGCCGCTAAATTAATTTATAGAGTTTGAAATCCCTAAGCCCGGCTACACAGAAAAACTTTTAAGGCAAGAAAAATAAACTGCACAGAAGTTTGGTATACATATTTAAATATGTTCTCCAATGTTTAAACGTTAATAAGGGTTAAAAGGTTAAATGAAAGCTCAAATCAAAGCTTAATATCTAAGCTATTAGCCTGGTTACAAAAGTACACACCTTAATAATGCATAATTTTAAAATTTTTCCCCTTTTCTTCAAAAACTTATTGTAAAAAATCTGAAATTTAGGGTTGTTTCGCAATGGATTAATTTATCCAAATTTTTTAAAATGTCAAATTAAAGGTATTTGAATAGGCTTTCGAATGAAACCAATCTTGGACTGATCGGACCATTATTGGAGAAGATATATTAAATTTCCATAACTATGGAACCCTGAGCAGCCGACAATTTGTTTTCTTTGTTGGACTCACCTAAATCATGCCTATTTCTAAAAAAAAAATAAAATCGGACCAATGTCTGCCAACTAGACTTGTTCCTTTGTTTACATAAAAACATCCCGGATCTAATCAAAAGAGTAATTTTTTAAAATTTTTCAAAACACAAAAATTATATCCGTATATCAACATTTTCCTCTCCGTATTGACATAAAGTCTGTCCGTTTTTGTATGTTGAGTGTTTAGACGCTGAAAAAAATTCTCTCTGCATGAATTTTTGACAGGTCGTTTTACAAGTCTGCCAATCTAAACGGCCCTTTAATGAATACGAGTCAAAATTTTTAAATTTATTGAAATTATCTATTGTAGCAACATTTTTTATGCTTCGTGTTCTAGTGTAATATTTTTTTGGTTTATCTAAATTTAAAAAAAAAATAATGATAAATTTAAAAATGGAGATTTCAAACGAGTGTTGAAAAATTAAGGCATTTTTAGAATTAGGGGCCTATTCACAAAAAAAGTCATAACTCAATCATAACTCAATATTTTCCATGTGGTTGTTGTAAACAATCATAAAAAAATTCAAATTTTGTTTGAAAATTTCAAAAAAATAAAGACCTGCTACCCATATCGTGTCAAAATTGACAAATAATTTTAAATTTTGAGACTTTATGATTGTGTTTACAACAAACACAGGGAATATGAAGTTTGAAAATAATAAAATTAGTCATAACCAGTCATACGATTAATCATTTTCTATAAAATACACTGTTTTTATAATGATTTTAAAATATATTATATTGGCCTACGATTCAACTTAACTTATTAACTTACTTGCAATTTCTTTTTTCTCGTAAAAGTAATTTAAATTTAAAGTAAAATTTAAATTTTTATCTTTGTAACCCAATCAGCCTTACCACAAGAAATAAAATAAATTTAAAATGAGTTTTTAATTTTATTTCCATACAAATCGTTTTTGTTTTTAAAATCGACTTTCAAAAAATGTATAGAAAATTTGATATTTAAAATAAAACTTTTGTTAAAAAATTTTTTTTATTTTTCTATGGTACGGGCCCATAATTTTATTTTAAAAATAATCCAAAAGGATTTGGCTAGATTTGGTAAAAAAATTCAGGTATGAAGTTTTATCAAAAAATGTTTTTTTTTTGGTTGCAGACTGAAGACGCTCTTTCTGAATTTCCGTATAAATTTTCACACAATCAGCTCTTCAGTGGCCGTTGATACGAAATTAGAAAGATTATAACTTTTGGGACTCCCAAATATATACACTAGGGCGTTTCACCAAAAAAGTTTTTTGGGATTTTTGCAACTCTTGAAGCGGAATATGAATTCTTATGCCCTTAAAGATTTTTGAGATTTTTTTCAAATTTTCGGAAGTTCGGGATCAACTCGCACAAATTGATTTGATCCAAAAAATGATGTTATTAACCATAATTATTTTTTTTTCTCTAGTGCCTTTTTTTACAAAACTGGATACATTACTTCTAAAAGTTGCTAGCTTCTTAAAAAAAATTTAGAAAAAATTTTAGAAATTAAATTTACAACAGTACATTTTTCAGACTGCTTTTTTTACCAAAGGATCCTGTATTCTAAATTTTAACCCTTTTCGTCCCCTTAACAATTTATCAAAAATCCGGCCAAAACTTTGCTCAAACGAGAACAACAGTTTTATTGTTAATTTTATAAATTTATTTTCGTAATTGTATTCAACCGTTTTGAAAGGTTATTTTACACAAAAAAAATTTACAACAAAGTTTTTATTACGAGGATTCTAGTTGATTTACAAAAAAAAACTTTTATTTTACAAAAATTATGTTATACGAGGATTTATGTTGTTTAACAAAAAAAAACATTTTTTTTTTGTAAATTTTCTATTTTTTTTTTTTTAAATTTTCCAAGTCCCGGACAAACCTTTTTTTAATTGAAAAATATTTAAAAAAAAATTGACAAAACTTTGAAAAATTTATTACGAGGAGTCTAGTTAATTTACAAAAAAAAAGTTATTTTACAAAAATGATTTTATTACGAGGATTTATGTTGTTTAACAAAATATTTTTTTTTGTAAATTAACCATTTTGGTTTGTAAATTTACAATTTTTTTAAACATATTTACCATTTTTATATCCTCCAACCACAGTATGGGGGTATACTCACTAGGGTTATAACTTTTTTTTGGACAAAAAAAGTCCATCCCACCACGCTATGGGCAGTGTTGTACAGATAACAAAAATCTATTTTTTCCGTCATTTCGGTGAAAAAGTTCACGCACCGAATGCAATTTCTAAAACTCCCCCAAGAATGATTGTTTTAATTTTTTTGTTTTTAAAATTTTATATTATGACGTCATATCTTAATTATTTGAAATTATCACAAACTCATGATCACATATCAGAAGGAACCAACATTTAACTTATTTATAACTTCCTCCAAAAAGTACCAAAATCCGCGATTATAATCTTTAGTTGCTGAAAAGAATTACTGCCTCATAGCACCTATCACTTGACACTAAAATTTAGCTAATTTAAAAAAACCGTGAAATAGCGTCAAAATATCGTGATTTTTTCGCTCCCTCCATTCAACTGATGAGATTTTGTTTTTTTATTAATAAATTTACAAGAAAATCCTAAATATTTTGCAATTGAATATAATTTGTTTATACTTAAAAGAAAAACAAATATTCAAAACTACCCAGCAAAACTTAGATTACCAAATAAGGTATAAAATAAGGTATAGGATCTCTTATTTTATACATTGCAGCATTGATGATTTTAACAGGCGATGAGACTCAAAGTAATGCATCCACATTATCACATAGAATACCAGTAAGGTATAAAATAAGTCATAAATTTATAACGAAGAATACGAGTAAGGTGTAAAATATATGATATTTTATAGGTTACGAGAAATGAAATAATATAGCATACCAGAAGATAATATATAAGGTGTTACGAGTAGTGAAAATGTAATTTTGTATTAAATTTACTCACGTGATTGTAAGTGAGTGTAAGTAGATAAAATATGCTCGTGAGTGTTTGTCGTTAGAAATTTCCTGTCGTGAGCCCATCTCTAGTTTAAACTTAGGCATTTTTTTATAAAATAATTATTTTTTATATTATTGTAATGCATTATGCATCCAATTATAAATAATACATTATTTCAAACTTTCAAATAATACATAATGTAACCAAATATAAGTCATCCATGATTTAATGTTTAGAAATAACAAATATGAAATACATTTTTTCCAATAATCATGCATTACGTAGCAAATTATTAGTAATGCATTATTTTTCACTTGAAAATAATACGTTGTGGAACAAATGTTTGGTAAGACATCCTAAAATAATGCTACAAATAAGGTATATACATTACCTGGTAATGTGTTATATAATCACCACCCATTACCAAAGTTTTGCTGGGTACATCGCGTTTGGTGCGTGAACTTTTTTAACGATCGCGAAAAAGTAAGACATCATTTCTTAATATTTATACCCTACACCACACTGTGGTACAGGGTAAAATGAGTTTGTGCTGATGTTTGTAACTACCCGAAATATTGGTCCTAGACCCACTTTTAAGTATACCGATCGACTTAGAATCACTTTTTGAGTCGATTTAGCGATGTCCGTCCGTCCGTCCGTCCGTCCGTCTGTCCGTCCGTCCGTCTGTCTGTCCATGTAAACGGTGTAAACACGATACAGGTCGCAATTTTAAATCAATTGACTTGAAATTTGAAACTTAAGCCTCTTTTGGCCCAAGGACGAAGCCTATTGAAATTGGAAAAAATCGGTCCATATTTAGACCTAGCCCCCATACAAAGGTCCTCTTTAGTTTTGGCTCAAATGATTCTAATAACCGCATTTTAATAGGTATCTTTTCGAAATTTGGCAGGTAATCATGTTTCATCCACACAAATCACCATTCCGAATTTTAAAGAAATCGGATCAGTTCTTCTTGTAGCCCCCATACAAACCACCTTCCCGATTTTCACATAAATCTCTAAAATTTCATGAAAATAGAAAATATTTAATTAAAATTCTGTTTGTGTATGTTAAACGCGTACTTAAATAACCTTATCAAATCTGATTTTAATCGGACCATTTTTGGACTTAGGTCCCATGTGAAAATTTCGCCCGATATTCAGTTGAAGCGGTTTTATGTCAACAAAAAGAAGCTCATTCCACTCAAATTTGATTTGTGAGTGCTTTTTACACTTATTAAAGATTTGACAAAATGTAGATCTAATCAGTCCATGTTTGAACTTTGGACCCATTTTTCGGGAATCTCTGGTGTAGGGTATTATATGGTGGGTCTTGACCGACTATAATTTTCATACTTGTTTTTTATGGTCTATACGACTAGGGGATGGACTTATAACCCTAATACTCACATTGTCATTCCGTTTGTAACGCATCGAAATATCGGTCAGGGACCCCATAAACTATATATATTATTGATCCATGATCGATTCTAAGACATTCTGTGAATGTCCGTCCGTCCGTCTGTAGATGGTACGATGAAGTCCAAAATAAAAGAGATCGCCTCCTGCAATTTGGCATGAATAGGTCCTATGGTCCTAAGCAGGTTAAGTTAAAAAATAAAATTAAAATGTATGGGTCATTTACTGCAACCGTTTAGAGGGGTTAACAATGTCCTTTTAAACTAGAGTTTGCAAATAATCGAGATATTTCATAATCGCGAATACGATTAAAAAAAATTGCCGTTAATCGCGATTATCGATTAATCGAATTTATTAAATAATTTGAGTTGCAATAGCTTTAAAAAAATATTTTAAAAATTACATTTTAGAACGTACGAAAATTCAAAAATTATTGTTTTTAAGAAATAAAATTAAAAACTTTCGAACTTTCCAAGTAAAAATAATTCTAGATTTTGGCACCACAGTTTATTTTTTTAGTATATCATTGCGCATAGAAAGAACGCTCGATCGCTCTTGAGAATGTTTTATTAAGATTTTTTTTTTTAAACTTATAATTGAAATTCTTTGTTGATAAAATTTCACACATACTTTAATTTTTACCATCTTCAACACTTTTTAAATGATAAATTTTTTTTTTTTTTTTGAGAAAAATACAAGTTTTTTTTGCATCAGAATGCGTTAATCATAATAACTCTTTAGCTGTGCTGCTAAAGAGTGCTCTAAACTGTGACTGGTTTGGATTCGCTCATTGGCTCGTGATTCCTTTCCAAAAGCAGCTTATTGAAAAAAATTTACAAGGCATCATTAGTTAGGCAACCAGCGCACATTGGGTTGAACACTATCAAAACTGAGGATTAATTCAAAATTTGAAGTTGGTATATTGTAATATTTTTTTTTATGGGTTTAAAGAGGATAAAATTCTCCATCAATAGCTGTCAAAATTAATGTTCTAAGTTGTTTACTTTTTTTGCTATGCTCTCTCAAAGTTTAATAATTTTAATTAATTTAGTGTACAGTGGTAAAAAGTGAAAAACGAGACATTTTAAGTGATTTTTTTTTTTTTGTTTTCAACTAAAAATAAAAATTTTTGTAAAATGGATTCACAAACTACAGGTATTTAACTATATTATTGACAAGCGGTTGTTAAGATAAAAGTAGAAAAAATTGTTTTAATAATTTTTTAAAAAATGTCCTAAAAATAGGGTATTTTTTACATATATATTGAGTTTTGGTTGCTACTCTGATGAGCTCGGGCGTATCTGAGAACATAGTGATAAAATATAGGATTTTTGCTTTAAAATCCATGAAAGAACCAATGCCAAGACTTGCCAATACGAAAAATATAAGAGATTCTTTTTAAACATCTCCAGTGTAAAAAAAATTATATGCTCGAAATCTTAATAGCTAATACTTGTTTTTTGTTTTAGTTTTTCGATTGTCTTAATGTTGTTTACCGTTTTTGTTTATTGCTATTTATTGTAAATTTGTAATATAATTATAATAACAAATAATTTTAATGATCATATATATTAGAGTGGGGTGTAAAGTTACTTTTTATCGAAATTGGTAATGTTTTTGCTTAAAATATTAAAAAGTACATATACCATACAGTTTTTGAAAAAAATTTCGAGGTGTCCTTACATTTTCGTTCACCGATATCGCTCAAATGCAATACCAAACTGCTTAGGATAACTAGAAGTAAATATGTTAAGTTTCAGTTATATCTGGTTAATATTTTTGCCATGATCGCGGTATAAAACAGCATTATTTATATTACAAATTGAGCATTAAAAGTTTTTAAAGTACAAAACACTTAAAATATCTAAACAGCTGCAAAATTTTAAAATTTGTCATATTGGATTTTCAGACCACTCTATTGTATATACTCAATTAGAAATACAGTGCAACCTCGCTTAACGCAACTTATAAATTAAGGCTGCTGCGAAAACCCAGATTATTGTGAACATATAAAATTTTTGCAGTTACCATTACCAAGAATTAGAGTAAAATTAAATAGTTAGAGTAGTTAAATATTCAAAAATGTTTTCAATGACGATTTATTTTCTGAGTATGTACTGAGATAACAAATAAAACAATTTACGTGTTGCAACAATCGAAAAGTTTCGTTAAGCGAGATGGCAATGTACAAAAAGTAAGCTTAAGTGATGTAAATTTTTAACAATGTTGTGAATATTATTCGTTATTTGGTACAAGGGAAAACGAAAACCGATTTTAATATCTTTAAAAATTTTGCAATTTTACTCTTTTAGGACCAAGTACCGATACAGTTGTCATTTCTCACCGAGAACTTTACAATATAATGAAAAATGTAAAGTCCAATAAACATGCAGATAAGAAAAACTATCTGCAAGTGGAGTTAATAAAACGTATCAATCCAACGGATATGAAAGATTTTTATTTAAAAATTCATCACTTTTGCTCAGATTTTAAGTTTCGATGGGAAAAAGTTAAAAGAACGGAAATTTTATTTTTGAAAAAATATGCAAATTGGTTAAAAGCTTCTATATCATTTGTTCGAACTCTGGCGAAAGAAACACAAACTAAACGCGGACGTAAGGACATTTTATTTGAAAATTGTAAGGAAAATACAAAAGCAAGAAAATGTAAAGAAATACGAAATAGTATTCCTTTGCCTATTTTGACACATGCTACGCAAATGAGCTTGAGAGCTTCTGGGCAAACTCATGCATCACAGCTACTCAAAGATATAACATCATCTCCAACAAGAGCTACCAAATATAAAAAAAAGCTTAAAAAAAGTACCACAGCAATTGAGTGCAGAAGAAGCTCTGGCTATTCTAGTAGAAGCAAAGTTGACTCGCAGTCAATACAATATTATAAGAAAAGTTGCTCCCGATAAATTTCCTTCGTACACCAAAATTCAAAAAGCTAAACAAAAATGTTACCCAAAACGGGATCAAGTAAAGATTTGTGAAACTTCTGCCCATGTAAGTCTACAAGGTCTCTTAGACCATACTGTTGAGCGATTAACAGAGTTAAAGAAAAATGAAATTATTTCTTTAAACAATGAAAAACAATCACAAATGACGTTATACACAAAGTGGGGATTTGACGGTAGTTCAGGACATAGTTCCTATAAACAAGCCTTTCATGGCAGTGATGCGAGTGATTCTTCTGTGTTTATCACATCTATAGTACCCCTGAAATTAGTTTATGATGAGAAAATTATTTGGGAGAATCCTCGTCCATCATCAACTCGATTCTGTCGACCTTTAAAAATAGAATTTATAAAGGAAACGGCAAATACTGCAAAACTTGAAAAGGAACGAGTAGACAACGAAGTTAATCTTCTAATGGATTCAGTAATTTTATTAGAAGAAAAATCAATAAAAATTAATCATAAACTGATGTTAGTCATGATTGACGGAAAAGTTTGCAATTCCATTACAGACACTACATCCACACAAAAGTGCTACATTTGTGGTGCAACAAGCAAAGATTTTAATTCAGTGGAAAGAATGATTTGTAAAGAAATTAATATAGAAAGTCTTCAATTTGGTCTATCCATCCTTCATGGGTGGATTCGATTTTTTTAATGTCTTCTTCATTTATCATATAAAATTCCAATAAAAAAATGGCAGGCTAGATCCGATGATGATAAAAAAATTGTTTCAGATACAAAATTACGGATCCAAAAAGAGTTTAGAGAAAAAACAGGGCTGATAGTAGACCAACCGAAGCCAGGATTTGGAAACTCAAATGATGGCAATACTGCAAGGCGTTTTTTTCAGAATGCCGAGGTTTCTGCACAAATCACAAAAGTCGATGCAGAGTTGATAGAAAGAATGCATGTGATACTCATTGTTGTTTCCTCTGAATACGAGATTAACGTTGAAAGGTTTAGAAATTATACACACAACACAGCACGACTTTTTGTAAAACTTTACCCATGGTTTTATATGCCTCCCACATTACATAAATTTTTTATTCATGGACCAGAAATAGTATCACATGCATTATTGCCAATAGGTCAACTATCTGAGGAAGCTCAGGAATCTCGAAACAAAGATTTCAAAAACTACAGAGAACATTATTCTCGTAAATGCAGTCGGGAGAAGTCCAATGAAGATATATTTAACAGGTTGCTTCTTAGTTCTGATCCAGTAATTACCACCAAGAGCAAAAATTATAAGAAAAAAGTGCACCATTTACCACAAATGTCACTAGATTTATTAATTATTCCAAACACACCAGGCGAAGAAAATGTAAATTACAGTGATAATGAAGATCATGATTATGAAGATGATGACTATGAAAATGATGAAGATTATGATGAGTATTACAATGATAAAATTGATATGAAAGATATAGATGATTAGAGGGATGACAAATTAAATAAAAAAAGTAGAACTTTTATTTTTTTCTTTTACACTAGTTCCAATTGTATATAAAAATATTCCAAATGTGTTTGAAAATTTCCCAAATACATTTTTAAATTCTCCAAATGTATTTTAAGTTCTCCAAATATTATATTAAATTCTCCAAATATATATAATTTTTTTAAATGTATTTGAAAATTTTCCATTTGGAGAATTTTAAAATACATCTAGAAATTTTAAAATTGAATTTAAACAATTTCAAAATACATTTGGACAATTTCAAAAAACATTTAGACCATTTCAAAATATATTTGGACAATTTTAAAATTCATTTGAAAAATTTCAAAATACATGTAGAAAATATAGAAATACAATTGTATATGGTGTTATATTAGAATATTTCCTTATTATTTATTTATATGACAAATTTTCTTGTTATATATGAGGCATTCCACAACAAGTGTTCCGCTACAGAAAAAACACTCCCGTAAATTTGTGACCATCTTGTTAAGAAGAATGAAGAAATGGCAAATTCTAAGAATATTGCGTTTTTGGTTTTTCAATTATTCAAAAACTGGGCTTAGGAGGCGTCAAATTACTATCGAGTTTCCTTTATTAAATATTTATCAAATTGAAACAAAATGCACCAAAATTTAAAAAATTACCATTTTTGTATATTTTTTATGGGTTTTCGATTAAATATTTTTATTTTGAAAATTTTTCAAAACCCGTTCTGAAATTATCCATTTTTTTTTTAAAGTCAATTTATAAAAAAAACTGCCACTATTTTTCTTTTTAAAAAAATTTTAAATTTGAGAACGGATTCTGAAAATTTACAAAAAAAATTAATTGATAGCCCATAAAAAAATTATGAAAATATAGTTTGATTATTATTTTATCAAAGCAAGTCGACACAAATTTTAAAATTTTTTCAATATTTATCCACGCATCCTATGCCTAGGTTTTAAAAAATTGAAAAACCAAAACGCAGTTTTCTTAGTTTCATATAGGGCCATAAACACAACCTATTCCGAAATTAATTGGACAGGTGTATTTTTTGCTCGACATTTGGTGTGGAATGCCTCATATATCAAACAAACCCAACTTAGTATTTTAACTGGTGAAAAATTGAGTTCTTATCAATTAATACTCTTAAAAATTTACTCAAAATTTTTTTCTGTGGTTATAGTATAATTAAATTTGAATTTTAATTTATTAAGTTATCGATTTTACTTTTAAAGTTACAACAAAATTTATGAGTCAATATTTTTATTGAAAATTTTGATTTGTTTGCATTAGTTTTGATTTTTAAATAAAAAAACATTATATTTAAAATATATGAATCAAGTTTTGTTTTGAAAATGTTAAATTTTTTGTATTTATATGATTTTTAAATAAAAAAAAATTGTACTTCCTTTTTTTTAAGAAAATTTAAAATTTTTTTAATTTTTTGAACCACAAAAATAAAATTTTATAAAAATTTTTTTCTTATAATAAGAGGTATTTATTTTTTTTTTTTTAATTTAATAAAAACGCATTAAATATTCTTTAATTTGCAATTTGATTCATTAATTTATCGCTTTTGCTTCCAAAGTTACAACAAAAATTGTGACTCAAGATAAGTTTTTCCAAAAATCGAAAAAGTGCCTAGCAGGTTAAAAATTTTTTTTTTCCATATTTTTTTTTTTCGAAATAGTAGTTTTTTGTTGATTAATAAGTATTCATTAATAAAAAATTATAATATTTCAAAATTACGGCATCCCTGAATTAATCCTCATTTTGCCTATCGTTCAACCCACTGTGCAGCGGTCAAAGTATGAAAAAATTAGGTTTATACAAAATTTTAACCAAAACCGGTCAAAACATGGGCCAAACCATCAAAAATTTCCGTTCCAAATAATCAGTTCCAGAACGCATCTTAACATCCTACAGTCGATTCTACTTCACATTCCAGAATCAATGATTTTTGTTTGAAATTGTCCTGAAAGCAATCGTTTTTTAAAGAAATTTAGTTTTTTTGAAAAATAATTTTACATAGAAACTTCAAAATGGGTTACAAAAAATTTTGGAACTGATTTAAATTCGTTATAAAAACAGTGTATATCATAGAAAATTATTAATCGTAATCGCATGATTTTTTTGTCGATTATGATTACGATTATTTGGTGCGATTAATCGCGATTACGATTACGATTTTAATCGTTTTGAAAACACTATTTTAAACTGAAATTTTTTTCTAAGAAAATATGATAAAATTGAAAAGATTGACTGAATTAAAAAAGAAAATTAAGTGTATTTTGTTATTGTGGCAATTTTTTTAAATAAATACTATTTTTTAAGAAATCGCGGATTTTCAACGTCATTTCGGCAGCGGAAGATGACCACCGATCTGCATGAAAATTTAACCACATTGTTTTAAGGTCTATTCCAACACATCTGTCAGTGAGCCGGAACGAAATTCGCCAAAAAGCCGAATTCGATCCACCCTAATACACACCATTATCGTGGGGAAACACAGATATATGATAAAGCAACACCATAAATTAGCTGAAAAAAGCAATACAAATCACAACGAGACGCTTTGCTATTTTCGATGTTTTTCTTCTGCCGGAGAAGTTTTTTAACACATTTATTATTTTTTTATTGTATGTTTACATATTCCAACATTATTAACTTATTTTTTGCTATTTAAAAGCATTTTTGTTACATCAACGCCCCAAAATTTCCAGTGATCATTTTGACATATCAAGTGATGAAAAAAACTCTCCTGCGTTTTACAAAATTACATTTTCCACACAATTTGTTCTAAAAACACGTAAGTCAACGCGAAAAAACAGCTGTTCAGCATCCGCGTTTTACAAAATAGAAAATTGTCCAACGCGAGGTAAAAATGCGCGTTGCGTTTTACAAAATTAGGCCCTTAATTTGTTTTAAAAGAAAATTGTACATTTTCGAATAGTTGGAAAAAGTCTCAGATTCTAACACATTTCACGTATACATAGAAAAAATCAGATGTTGAGACATTTTTCGTGAAGACATACGCATTGTATTTACTTGATTCATATACTGGAAAATCTCCTTACCACGAAAATAGATTGATTACAGATCTTTTTCAAGAAAACTCTGAAAGTAATTGGTCAACATGTAATTATCTTTCACCTATTGGTATTAAAAATGAAGATTTTTGTCTTAATGTAAACTTACACGATCCTAATTCTATTATTTTACCTGAGTTTTATAAGAAAACAACACCATTTACACACCGTGGATAATTTAAGTTTTTATGTTTTATTATGTTATACCATGTTCGCATTCGTCTTTGCTAGTTTCGTTATTGGTTTTCCCCGTACAATTTTAAATTGTATGGGGGGGATCGGTGATTGAGCTGGTTAGGGATGAATGCGAAAATGGTATTATGTATCTTTTCAATTTTGTTAGTTTGATTTTCTTTTGTATGTTGTTTATAATTTAGTATATAGTATTTAGATTTAAGTTTTAACTGAGGAAAACTTCTCAAACAATCTGAAAAATTGTCGGGAGCAAACAATAAAAACAAATTACCTTCTACTTAATTGTAAATTACATATTCTTTAGCATGTAGCGAAAAACTTTTTATCATTTAGAATAATACACTATAGTTCTAAGTTTGTCCATTTTTAATTTTCATCTAAATTTAACCTTATAATTTAACTATGAAGTCTCAATAAAGTAACTTTAACTTTAACTTTCGTGAAGAAATGATTTCTTAAAGGGAAAATGTCTCAGAATCTAAGACTTCTGAAACCTTTTACTTACTATAGAAAAAGTCTCATATTTTAAAGCATTTTTAATATATTTTTCCTTTAGAAAAGGTCACAGATTATAAGATTTGTTTCGTAATGAAAAAAATTTATATTCTAGGATGTTTTTTTCTATAGAAAAAGTCTTAGATTCGATGACCTTTCCCTAAAGAAAAAGTTTCAAATTCTCAGACTTTTTTCCCATGAAAAAGTCTTAGATTATAAGAGCTTTTTCTTATATAGAAAAGGTCTTAAATTCTGGCACTTTTTTCGGTAAAAAAGTAATAGACTTTCCTTTATAAAAAGTCTCAGTCTCTTTTTTTCTTCAGAAACAGTATCGATTCTGAAACCTTTTCCTATAGAAAGTCTCAGATTCTATGACCCGTTTCCTATAGACAAAGTCTGAGATTCTGAGACCCTTTCCAAAAGAAAAATTCCCAGACTCTGAAACGTTTTTCCTATAGAAAAAGTCTTAGATTCTGAGACCTTTTTCTTAGGTATATAAAAAAAATTCTAAGATTCTGACACTTTTTTTTCAAAAAAAGTCTCAGATTTTGAAACCTTTTTCCTATAGAAAAAGTCATAGATTCTGAGACCTATTTCTTACAGAAAAAGTCTCAGGTTCTGATAACATTTTCCCTATAAAAAAGTCAAAAACTATGTGATTCTGAGACCTTATTCCTACAGAAAAAGTCTTAGATTCTAACCCCTTTTCCCAAAGAAAAAGTCTTAGATTTTCTTCCAATTTAGTAAGTTTCAACTTCTGAGACTTTTTTCAACAATAAAAAGTCTTACCTTTGAGACATTTTTCATTTTTAAAAAGAATAAGATTCTTAGACCAAATTGTGTTGTTTTTAAGCTAATAAGGCCTAACGTTTTCTTTGTAATTAAAACAAAATTTTCATTACAATTTTCCCAACGTTTCGTCGGTATATGCCGACTTCATCAGGGGTCGTCTATTTAATTTTTAAAATAAGTCTTAAATTAAGAGATTCTGAGACCTTTTTCCCATAGAAAAAGTATCAGATTCTTATACCTTTTTCCTATCAAAAAGGTATCAGATTCCGCGACCTTTTTCCTATAAATAAGTCTTAAATTTGGAAAGGTCTCCCATAGAAAAAGTCTTAGTTCTGGGACCTTTTCCTTTAAAAAAAGTCTCAGATTCGAAGACTTTTAGAATTTGGGTATTCTTCTACGAAAATCCGAAAAATTTTAGAGTTTTTCTATACTTTTTTCTATAAAAAATGTCTCAGATTCTGAGACCTTTTTAATATAGAATAAGCCTTAGATTCTAAGACCTTTCTCCTATAGAATAAGTCTCAAATTCCGAGACATTTTTCTATAGAAAAAGTCACAGATATTACACAAAGAAAAATTTTCCAATCCTCAAATTCAAAAAAAATTATAAGTACTATTAAAAGATCCCAAAATTCATAATAAGATTGACAGATATTTTTTCACAGAAAATTTTCAGATTGAGTCACATTTTTCCTTTAAAAATTTTCAAATTTTCCCTATAAAAACTTTCAGAATCTTTTTAAAAAAAATTTTCGAATTTCGAGATTTTTTTCCTTCGGAAAAATGTTCTTCTTTCTCTTTCTTCCTTTTTCTTTCCTTTTCTTTCTTTTTTCTTTCTTTTTTCTTTTTTTCCTCTTCTGGAATTTCTGGGGGGGGGGGGAATTTCCCCCTTCCCCCCTTGTACCCACGCATGGTTTTAATACACACTTGTATACCAATAATTTATTTTCGAGAGAAAGTTTTGATTGAGGCCCAATTAAATACTTCATAGTTCTGAGTTGCAAATCAAGTGATTTTTTCCTTGTTTCAATGTGTTTTCTCCACGTTAGTTTTTTGTCAAGGTGTATTCTAAGGTACTTGGCTTTATCTGATTGGGGAATTTCCTTTTCATTAAGATTAATAGGGGGGGGGCAAACTCCATTTTTTTAAGTAAAAGTGACTTGGACCGATTTACTATCATTTGCCTTTATGCGCCAATGATTTAGCCATTGTGAAATCTTATCTATACATTTTTGTAGAATATTAGCTGCTACTACTGGGTCTGAGTGAACAGCAAGAGCTGTTGTGTCGTCAGCAAATGTGTCTATTAAGACACCATCTGTTTGTGGAATATCAGAGGTATACAACAGGTAAAGAGTTGGTCCCATTAATAAAGGGCTTTAATCTATTTAGAAACAGGGTTTCTAGGACCTTGGGTAGAATTGGGAGTAAACTGATCGGGCGATATGAGGTTACATTGTGGGCACTTTTCCCAGGTTTCTGTATCAAAGTTATTTGGGCAACTTTCCACTGCGGACAACAGCGGACTAAGCAGGCGTTGTACACGCTCGTGATGTATGTTAAACCTTCTTCAGGTAATTCCCGTAGACTCTTACCAGTGATGAGATCACGATATTTGAGCTTTATTTTCCATGTAAAATCACGCGCTGAAAACGAAAATGAAGTCAAAAAGTTAAAAAGAAAAGAAGTTTTTAAGATATTTCCAAATTCTACATTTAAAAAATTGGTTTTAAATAAATAAAAATATCTCCGGGCAATATCTGTGGATTTGAATTTTTAAATTAAAACTTAATAAATACTTTATCAATTCTCCGTATAATATTTTTCAATCTGATAATCGCCTTTGAATCTATTCATCGATATATCGAAAATTTTGCTTCAATTTAAACGAAATTTACCTTTAAAACTCACGGTTTGAGAATAGAACACGCAATAATTATATTTTCAATGTATCGGCCTTTTTCAATGGAAAATCAGTTTCAATTTTCAACTTTAAACTCGATTTCTACAAAATCAAATATTTTGAGTTATGACAATATACAAGTAAATAGCCTCTTTTTGGAATTTCGCTTGGTAATATGAAAAATGATGCGTATTGCAGACCTGATAATGGGAAAAATAATGAAAAAAAAATTGGAATCTGTCTTTGCCTCCCTACAACCGGTTAAAGTTCGCAATCGTAGTGAATTTTGTCAAAAAAAAAAAAAAAAATTTGTTTTGGCCGCAATTTTTTATTCGATTATTTTTCCCATTATCAGCTCTTGAAAGGGCATCGCACAGTGTTGCGTCTTCATGTAAAGAGTGGCCAAAAATAGAAGGAGTTAAGTTAGAGCGTTAAAATTTGGAACACTTGTTAAGATCGATAAGATCAAGAAAAATTTTGAATTTGGTAAATATCCGCCCAAGGATTCGTATCCTTCCCATATATCCTGAAATTAAAATCTATATAAATAAAAATCAATTGTCGTTCGTTGGTAACCGCATCAGTTGAGAACGGCTGGACCGATTTGCACAATTCTTTTTTTGAAATGTTCGTCATAGTCCAACTTAGGTTTTTACGTAAAGAAAAATTGACCACGCCCACTTTTACGCCCACTTTTTTCAATTTATCTAAAATCGGAAAACGGCTGCACCGATTTGGGTATTTTTGTATTAAAATGTTCGTAGCAATCCAATATAAGTTTTTAGTGAAAGAAAAATCAACCACGCCCACTTTTTCAATTTATCTAAAATCTGAAAACAGCTGGACCGATTTGTCAAAATTTTTTTAAATGAATTTTTAATCATATTCCAACATTGGTTTTTAGGTAAAAAAGAACTTGACCTCACCCACTTTGGCTAATTTTTGTTGAAAATTTTCATCATAATTCAACTAGGGTTTTAACGGATAGTAAAATTTCCCACGCCCACTTTTTTTATGTATCGAAAAAACTATAACGGTTATAGTACGCCAAAGATTCTTAAGGAAAAAAATTGTCCACGCCTACTTTTACGATCACTTTTCCCAATATATATATTTTAAATCATGGAATGGCTGAATCAATTTGTCTATTTATGTTTTTAATGTGCGTCATATTCCAACTAAGGTTTTTTGGAAATAACAATTTTCCATTTTTACGCCTACTTTTGAATGGAGGGACCGAGTTGGTTTTATTCAAATAAGGTTTTTACTTTAAGGAATGATGTTTTCGATGTATATAAAAACTGCTCTATAGAAAAATAAAATATAGAATAATAAAATATAAAAAAAAAATCAAATGTAGTTCGTTGGTAATCGGATCACTTGAGAACCGACCGATTTGGATAATATTTTTTTTTATTTTAAATGTTCATCTTATTTTTTTAATGTTTGTCTTAGATTTTTTCGGAAAACAAATTAATCACTCCCACTTTTACATCTCCTTTTTTCGATATATCTAAAATCGGGTTGCCATAGTCCAACTTAGGTTTAAACGGAAATAAAAATTGTTCACGCCCATTTTTATTTCGAAACATCTAAAACGGAAGGACGACAGGGCCGATTTGGCTATTTGTTGACATTCGTGATAGCACAACAAAGGTTTTTACGGAAAGAAAAATTGTCCACTCCCACTTTTTTTCAATAAATCTAAGATCGGAGAGCGAATGATCTGATTTGATAATTTTTTTCTTTAATGATCATTATAGCCCAAGTAAGGATTTTACGGAAATAATTATTGTACTACCCCACTTCAAAGCCCACATTTTTCAATAACCTTAAAATTTGCAACACTTGAGAACGCCTTGACCGATTTGGCTATTTTTTTGTTTTAAATGTTCGTTATAGTCCATATAATTGGTCGGAAAGAAAAATTCTTCTCGCCAACTTTTTTTTGATATATCTAAAATTAATTTTTACTCCAACTCGATCTATTAAAAAAAATATTTCTTAATAGATTCCGCATAAACTTGGTCCAAATCAAGTTTATCTTACCACACAAATTTTAACGCCAACTTTTGTCTAAATAAGTCGACTACTAATGACCGGACCGATTTTTTTATGTTAATAATAGTTCTAATTAGGTTTTTAAGGAAATATAAATGAGAAAAGTGTCCCGAAAAAATGGAAAATTCGGGAAAACTGTAAAGGGTTGTTTGAACTCAAGACGATAGCTCACAGTAAGAACGAAGGATATGCGTAATTCATTGTTGTGTTGTTCATAATGATACTAAAGAAGTTTTAAATTTGTACAGGTCGCAAAGTCGAAGACATGGTTATTTTTTTGTTCTTAAAATATAATTTGAAGATGATTATCTGCCTAATCGGGTCCTTAAAAACTATTCCCACAAATCTTTGTAAGCCAAGAAATTCATTACATTTTTTTGCAGGGCTATATATTGGAAGCGAGATGAAATATAACACTGATCTTATATTTGGGCCAGCAACGCGGACCGGGCCAGCTAGTATGGCATAAAATGAAAACTAAAACTTTAATCTTCATGTTATTTATTGTAGTTATTACCTATAATGCCATTAATTATTCTACTAAATTTTGTCCAATTCGGAGCAAGGATACGCCTAGCTCAAAAATGTCCTTTTTAAAATAACGTTCAGAAAAAGGGTAAAAATTGAAGTTATTTCATGAAATTTTGAAAATATAACTGTTATAATATGCCCAATGTATTTGCCAAAATTTGTGCAAATCGGAACAAGGATACGCCCTCCTCGAAAATGTCCTTTTTTCAAAAAGTCAAGAAAAAGTGTAAAATTCACATCCCTTCATGAATTTTTGCATCCGCAACACTTAGAATATACCTCAAATCTTAATCAAATGAAAAAATTTAAGCAAGGATGCAATTCATAAATTGAAAATGTCCTTAAAAAATTTAAAAAAAAAGTTTTAAAAATCCTTCGTACTTCATGAAATTCTGTTCCGATAATGTCGAAAATACCATATTTTAGTTTAATTGAATATTCTTAGGATATTCTTAGCAAATAAATATCCTTTATAAAGTCTTGAGAAAATTCAGGGAAATCCTTTGACCTTAAAACTATCAATAATTTACAACACTTTTTGCACGTAGTATTTACAATACGCTTAATATTGTTTTAGGTTTGATCAGGGATCAAAAAGACTTTTATAAAATAAGCAAGTAAAAATATAATACAACGTACTTCCTCAACAAAATATTACTAAATAAAAGTCTGCATCTGTTAATGTACAACTTGTGTCTAGCCAAACATCTAATTTGTGTCAGGCCTGGATGACAAATAATGGCTCTTGGACCAATTTAAATAAAATTTAAAATCTAACCGACCGATTCAATTTGCATTCCGATTTATTTATAACTATTTTTCGCAAAACATTTCAAATTATCAAGGACAACTGCTGCATCTCGGTGTTTTTTTTAGCCGTTCGTTAAAAAATTTCCAAATTTATATTCGGGTTCCCACAAAAAAAAAAAATTGATTAAAAAAAAAAGTGGAAAAACGTGGACGAGTTCTTTTGTTATTTTTAATCTACATACTTATACCAATATTTTCTGCAAAGAACTAAGCGCGCCAATGAGGGCCACAAAAGTAGCAGACTATCAAATATGAAATTTGCAAATTAAATTAGTATTTTCTTTGGAACTCACTTTATAAGAGCGTTACTTGCCATATGATTAACTTATGTCAACCAAAACAGCATTATCATACAAGCAACATATCGAACTTAAAACTTCATAACCAATAAGGTCGAATTTTAAATGCAATGTAATTATTTAACCGTTACAAGTGCATGTGGATTTCAAAGATTTTAAAGCCAAAATATGATATATTTCAAAAAGTTCAACTTTAGAGGCATGTAACTTAAAAACTATTAAAGATATCTATAAACTGTTTTGGATTTGTTTTATTTATGATGTTTTCTTAAAATAAAATTCATATAACCTGAAGTTTTAAGACATTTCGTTTGACCATTTATGGCCAAGGTCACAACACTGTGCATCGTTTTTTTGGTATTACCTTAAATTTTATTTATCAAGCAGGCTGTTTCCATCATACTGTATTAATTATTTACAACGTAATAAATTTAATAATTTTAGTTCAAACCTTTATAAAAAAAATGTGTTCTTTTAATTGTATATCCTATTTAAAGCTACAAGTTTTTTATAGTAAATCTGCTTCGAAAAGAAATTTTCAAATACATATTTACACTGCCAAACATTTTGGTGTAATCCCACGAATGTCAATTTAATATGAAACAATTGATATCAGATGCTTACTATTCGAACTGTCAATGCTCATATGGTGATATGCAAAAACGGTTTACACCAATTCAACAGTCCAATCAATATATGTACGTGTGTATGCAATACATGTGCACGAATGTATGTATAAAGACATTGTACACTTTAAAAAAATCCAAATCAATATAATTGAAAATTGAAGAAATCGACATTATTCTGGACTTACGTCATTTAGACAATTTCTAATAAAGGAAATTGGAGGAATTTCAGTTCCAATTTCAAGCTCTAATTCTGTTCATCTAAGGCCTTATTCCAGTCTAATCAGTATAATGGCTATATCGTTGAATTATATTCAAATGGAGCTATCTGCTTGTTTAACAAAACTGAGTTTTTGAAAGCAAAATGTTCGCTGGCAAAGGTGTCATCTTTGGTATTAAATTCAGAACAAAAAAAAAATATTTTAAGACAGCTTTCTTGCAAAAATAACTTGAGCTACACTCAAAAAAATGAATGTAACTTTACTATTATTAAGTTGGTAAAATTTCATGTATAGACTGGTTCCATTTAAAATAGCATAGGCAATCAGCCGATGGTGGTTCAATTTTTCCAAAAATTAACACATCCATTCTTCTGATTTTTATTGAATTTCGGTTTTTGTAATTTAGTCGAAATTGTGAATGGTTCGCGTTTTATCGCTGTTCAAAGTTGGTATTTTGCCACAAATTTATGAGAAATACATAATGTTTAAATGATCGTATCTTTGGAACGCATCATCCGATTATTACGAAATAAAGCGCAAAATAACGGTTATGTGCTGTACTTTAAATATAATTTTGAAAAAGGATAGGATGCTAAGCAAAAAGGATATTGAAATTAAAAAAATGTCCTTGATTTGCAAATATCTCAAAATGCGTATCTTTAAATTTCCTTTATTTTTTTGCACATGTAGCCCAAAATGTACTTAACAACATATGCAAATCCCAAATTGGGGTGATAAGCGGTTTAATTGTAAACGCGGTTTCATGAAACGCCTTATTGATTTTTGTTAATAACTCTCGTTTACAAATGAAAAACAATTTCTGCGCACTAACCGCGAATAAGTTTTTTATATGTATTTTTGATCGCTAAACTCAAAAATTTTATTAAAACAACATTTCGCTAATACATTTTTGTTAAATGAATTTTTTAGCGTTTTTTGGAGGTATTTTAACTATTTTGCTTATATCTTAAGTTCTGTTTATCTGATCATCTCGCAATAAAAACCAAACTAAAGATAATCAAATTTCCATCAAATCCTACATTCATCATTTTTTCATCAGTTCATAGCTTTACGCGCAAATAAATTTTTTAGCGTTATTTGGAGGTATTTTCACTATTTGTCTTATATCTTTAGTTCCGTTCATCTGATCTTTTCGCAATAAGAACCAAATTAAAGACAATCAAATTTCCAACAAATCCTTCATTCATTATTTTTATATCAGTTCATAACTTTACGCGCAATAGGCAAACAAGGAAAAACTATTTTTTATTAACAAAGCTCATTTTTTAAAAATTTTAAAAAAAGAAATTGTAAAAAATTATATTTTTTTTTTGTATTTTATCATATATATCACCGTACAACACTACTTTTAACACCAGAACGAGACCATATACACTTGAAAGTAGAGCTCCTCTGGAGTAAAACTGCATTTACAGTTTTTCATTCGGTGATCATTTGTTCTTTTTAGAGGACTTTAAAGTTTTCAAGGACATTTAAAGTAAAAAAAAAAAAAAATATTTCTACTTATCCTACGATGCTGAGATAAAAAGCAAATGAAAGAAGAAAGTCTTCTCAAATTTTTAAACATGTCCGTTTTGTCATATCAGGTTAAAAGGATGTCAATGAGGTCCTTTCAAAATTTTGTCCTTTAATATCCTTTAAAATTTCCAGCCATTTCTTCCGGAAAAAATGTATGTTAAGGACATTGATATGCACTAACACATTGTTAAATTTCATCCTTCTCACTTTGTTAGTTTAGTGTAAAAAAAAAAAATAAGTATTTATATATTACTGAAAGTATATTTTTTATTTACACATAGCCTCCCAAATATTAACCCATTTTCTTGGAAAAAAAATGTAACACATGAATAAATGGATATACATGTGAAACTGGACCCTGCATGGAGTAAAAGTAAGTTCACAGTTTTTTATTCGGTGATCCGGTCTCCTTTTAAATAAACTTTTAAGTTACAAATGACATATAAAATTCAAAAACTTTTTAAAATTACTTCTATTAGTTTGTTGCGGAAATGGTGATATAAAGTCAAACTCAAGAATTTCAGAGGAAGTTTTTCGGCTTTGCCTTAATTTTAGGTTGTTGTTTAAAGCAAGAGTTAAAAAAATATACATATTTGCTGTGTTTTTCAATAAGTGGATTTATTTTCTGATTAATCTTGTTTTGCTTAAAAAAAATATTTTAACATACTAAAACTAATTTGGAATATTTTTTTCCGTAACCTACAATAAATTTGCAATTATAATCCGAAAAAAATAATGAACAAATTTGGAAAATGAGAAAAGTTATAAATAAAACAAAATTAACCCAAAACGGATTTATTAAATCCTAAAATTTATTTGGATTTATTTTGATTTATTTATAACTTTTTTAAGTTTCCAGATGTTTTTATTATTTTTTAGGATAATAATTGCTTATTTATCGTAGATTATGGAAAAAAAATATTCCAAATTTGTTTTGGCATTTTAATTTATTTATTTTGAACTAAATAAGATTAATCCGAAAATAAATCCACTTATTGAAAAACACAGCTATTGTCATACATATAGCATATACTTGCATAAGTAAAAGTACAAATAAGTAAACACGTGTTTTTTATACGATTTATTTACATATAGACTTCAAATGATGCATTTTAATATTAGTTAACAAAATTATAAAGACAATCCATTAGATTGTTAATAAAACTATTAAAAAAAATTTAAAATCTAAAAACTAAACCAAACAAAAAAAAACATAAATTACACTGTGCTACAAAAGACCAAAAATAATTTATGCAGGGGTACTCATATGATAATTCGGGTTGGTTGGAGTCCATAGAGTACTGATATACTCATAGTTTTTCTGGATCACTTCGCTAAGTACGTTTTTTATTGGCAAATGTGTTGAAAAACGGAAATTCTTAAATTACAATTTTAAAAAATTATTACTTTGTTAGTTTGCAACCGATTTTCGATTTTATGGATTTGTTTTAAAGGTATAGGTCTTATCTTTCAAACAAAACAAAAATATTAAAAATCGATCAAGAATTGGCTGAGCTACGATCGCTTAAGTAAAAAAAAAAGGTATTTTTTGAAAAATTTGTCATATTCTTTACATTCTAAGTTGAAAGTGCATCATTAAACAATTTTTTTGAATTTTTTGTAAAAAAGTATAGTAAAGTAGCTTTTCAAAACACCAAAACACATAACAATCGGTTTAAAAATGAATGAGTTATGCTAAGTTTTGTGATAGGGCATTTTTAAATTTTTTCAGAAACGCTTGTAATTCAAGCATTATTCATAAATCTTGTTACTAGTAGTAATTTTATGCGCATATGCATATAAACTAGAGATGGGAACGTAATTAGATTTGTGCGTGATTCACACATGATCAGAAGTGAGCGTGATTGAAAATTAATTTTACTCACGTGGTTGTTAGTGAGTGTCAGTGTGAGTGGAATAAAAAAATGGGCGTGTCAGTTACTTCCAAATCCTATTTATAATTTTTTGGGTTTGTTTAAAAAATATCAGTGTTACTTCTTAAACAAAAAAATATTGTGAATCGGTTGAAAACTGGCTAAGGTGCGCTTGTTTAAGTAAAAAACCTTTTTTGAAGAGTTATACATGCAACATTTTTATGACAAAAAACATTTGACATTTTTGAAACGAAATTGGTAAAATTGTGGGATCATTTGATGGAAATTTTACCTTTTTATAAATATACGTATGAGGCATTCCACACCAAATGTTCAGCAAAAAAAAAACATGTGAACCGTAAATTTTTAAATGGGTTGTATGGATAGACATGTGAGGCATTCCACTCCAACTGTTCCACTACAGAAAAACCATAGTGGTTTCAATGGGATATCATTTGCAAAGTATTCGCTCTTAGGATACTAATAAATAACAAAAATAAAATTTAAGTTTTTTTCAAAAAGTGGGCCTTGTAGGCGTGGTCAAATATTAAAAATATCAAACTTTTTTGCCTGAGTATTTATTCACGATCACGCACGCTAATGAAAGAAAAAAAATATTCAAGCACGATATTTTATTTTACTCACGCTCACGTGAACATCGTGACCGTAACTTATTTTTTTCTACTCACGTGTGCGTGAATGAGCGTGAGCAAAATAAAATATCGTGCGTGACTAAATTTTTTCTTTCATAAGCGTGCGTAATCGTTATTAAAAACTCACTCACGCTACCATCGCCTCTTAAAATATTTTTTAAGTATTGATATTACTCATACGCACACGTTTTAGATACCATTATTGTATAAAATAAGCGTGTTGCAATTTTTGAATTTTGATTTTTCGAAAACAAGGCAAAACACATCTCTAAAAATTTCAGATCAGATAGAAAATTCCTTTAACTTAAAAAAAAAAAATAAAAAACAAATAAAATTGCGGCATGTTTTTTGATAAATAAAGTCTAAGTTTAAATTTAAAAAATTCAGAACTTCTTTTGAAAATGTTCCAATTTTTATTTTTTTTTTAATTGATAGCCCATTCAAAAATCTATAAACAGCTTTTGTCTTTAAGACTTTTTTGTGTTTCATTTAATTTGCATAAATATTGAAGTAAAGATGCTCAGGCAAAAAAGTTAGATATTTTCAATTTTTGACCACGCCTACAAGGCCCACTTTTTGAAAAAACTTAAATTTTATTTTTGTTATTTAATAGTACCCTAAGAGCGAATACTTTGAAAATGTTTTCATATTGACACGACACAACTTTTTTTTTTGCTGAACATTTGGTGTGGAATGCCTCATATATGGAGCTAAGAAAATTACGTTTTTGGTTGTTCAATTTTTCAAAAACTGGGCTTAGGAGGCGTGGTCAAATATTGGAAAAATGGTCAAGTTTGTGTGAAGTTGCCTTGTTTAAATATATATCAAATCAAAACGAAATGCACCAAAATCTCAAAAATTTACATTCTTGTATAGTTTTGTATCGGCTATCGATTAAATTTTTTTTGGAAAATTTTCAGAACCCGTTCTGAAATTTTCCATTTTTTAAAAAAGTCAATTTATAAAAAATCCGGCCACTTTTGTTTTTTTGTAATTTTTTTTTTAAAGATTAGATGTTTGTCTAGCAAGATTTTTTTAAAAATTAAGAAAATCTATAAAAAAAAATTAAGAAGAAAAAAAAGTAATTTTTCTGATTTTCAAAATAAATTTTTAAAATTTAAAATAGTTTTTGAAAAAAATTAATTTCAATTTGTGTTTTTGCTAGTTTATGCCAAAATATGCACTTAAAAGTTCGAAATATGCACAATATATGCATTTAAAATCAAAATATGCAAAAACATGTATTTTCACCAAAATATGCAAAATATGCGAAAACAAATCGATGCCATTTAATGCAAATCTCTTGATTCGGAAAGATAATTGGTCGATATCGTTTTTAGGCTTTCGACAAAAAACATGCATTTGCATGGAAATCTCACCCTAGTTATATAAAAAACTTTTTTACCCGGGACCCATTGAAAAAATTTTGGTACACAATTTTTTTCTCACTGAACATTTGGTGTGGAATGCCTCACATGTATATTTATAAACAGGTAAAATTTCCATCAAATGATCCCACAATTTTAGCAATTTCGTTTTAAAAAAACATTTTTGCAAGCGCACAGCTTTTTCTCTCATAAAAATGTTGCAGGTATAACTCTTCAAAAAAGGTTTTTTACTTAAACAAGCGCACCTTAGCCTGTTTTTAACCTATTCTCAATATTTTTTTTGTTTAAGAAGTAACACTGATATTTTTTAAACAAACCCAAAAATTATAAATAGGATTTGGAAGTAACTGACACGCCCATTTTTTTATTCCACTCACACTGACACTCTCTAACAACCACGTGAGTAAAATTAATTTTCAATCACGCTCACTTCTGATCATGTGTGAATCACGCACAAATCTAATTATGTTCCCATCTCTAGCATAAAATTACTACTAGTAACAAGATTTATGAATAATGCTTGAATTACAAGCGTTTCTGAAAAAAATTAAAAATGTCCTATCACAAAACTTAGCATAACTCATTCATTTTTTAACCGATTGTTATGTTTTTTGGTGTTTTGGAAAGCCACTTTACTATACTTTTTTACAAAAAATTCAAAAAAATTGTTTAATGATTCACTTTCAACTTAGAGTGTAAAGAATATGACAAATTTTTCAAAAAATTCGGTTTTCTTTTACTTAAGCGATCGCAGCTCAGCCAATTCTTGATCGATTTTTATATATTTTGTTTTGTTTGAAAGGTAAGACCTATACCTTTAAAACAAATCCATAAAATCAAAAATCGGTTGCAAACTAACAAAGTAATAATTTTTTAAAATTGTAATTTAAGAATTTCCGTTTTCCAACACATTTGCCAATAAAAAACGTACTTAACGAAGTGATCCAGAAAAACTATGAGTATATCAGTACTCTATGGACTCCAACCAACCCGAATTTTTATATGAGAACCCCTGCATATTTTTGGTGTAGCACAGTGTTATTAACCCAAAGAAACAAATTCATTTGTTTTCTAAATCTCTCACTTTGGTTAACATTGTACATGGTATTTAAAGGAGACCGGATCACCGAATAAAAAACTATGAACGTACTTTTACTCCATGGAGGGTCCAGTTTCACATGTATATCCATTTATTCATGTGTTTGATTTTTTTCCAAGAAAATTGGTTAATATTTGGGTGGCTATGTGTAAACAAAAAAATATATTTTCAGTTATATATAAAAACTTATTTTTTTTTACACTAAACTAACAAAGTGAGAACGATGAAATTTAACAATGTGTTAGTGCATATCAATGTCCTTAACATATATTTTTTCCGGAAGAAATGGCTGGAAATTCTCAAGGATATTAAAGGATAAAGTTTTGAAAGGACCTTATTGATATCCTTTTAACCTGATATGACAAAACGAACATGTTTAAAAAATTGAGGAGGCTTTCCTCTTTCATTTGCTTTTTATCTCAGTATCGTAGGATAAGTAGAAATATTTTTTTTTTTTTTTTTTACTTTAAATGTCCTTCAAAACTTTAAAGTCCTCTAAAAAGGACAAATGATCACCGAATGAAAAACTGTAAATGCAGTTTTACTCCAGAGGGGCTCTACTTTCAAGTGTATAAGGTCTCGTTCTGGTGTTAAAAAAAAAGTTGAAATTTGTCTTACAGTGTATTCATATAATTTGTGATAACTTCGGACTAAACCTATAGATTTTCATCAAATCAACTTTATTATATTTCTAAATGTTCAGGCTTTGCAGATAAATAAAAAGATGTAATTAATTGCAAAGATTTCTATTTCTTAAACTTTTTTTTAAATGATTTGTTAATCAAAAAACTTATTTTAGTCATATGTTTGCCTATTGAACGGAAAGCTTTGAACTGATAAATGATGAATGTAGGATTTGTTGGAAATTTGATTGTCTTTAATTTGGTTCTTATTTCGGAAGGATCAGATAAACGCAACTCAAGATATAAGAAAAATAGTCAAAATACCTCCAAATAACGCTAAAAAATTTGTTTGCGCGTAAAGCTATGAACTGATGAAAAAATGGTGAATGTAGGATTTGTTGGAAATTTGATTGTCTTTAGTTTGGTTTTTATTGCGAGAGGATCAGATAAACAGAACTTAAGATATAAGCAAAATAGTAAAAATACCTCCAAAAAACGCTAAAAAATTAATTAAACAAAAATGTATTCGCGAAATGTCGTTTTAATGAAATTTTTGAGTTTAGCGATCCAAAATACATACAAAAAAATTATTCGCGGTTAGTGTGCAGAAATAGTTTTTCATTTGTAAACAAGAATTATTAACAAAAATCAATAAGTCGTTTCATGTAACCACGTTTATAAACAAACCGCTTATCACCCCAATTTGGGATTTGCATATGTTGTTGAGTACATTTTGGGCTATATGTGCAAAAAAATATAGGAAAATTAAAAATACGCATTTTGAGATATTTGCAAATTAAGGACATTTTTTTAAATTCAATATCCTTTTTGCAAAGCATCGTATTCTTTTTAAAAATTCTATTTTAAGTACAGGACATAACCATTATTTTGCGCTTTATTTCGTGGCAATCGGATGATGCGTTCCAAAGATATGATCATTTAAACATTGTGTATTTATCATACAATTGTTGCAAAATACCAACTTTGAACAGCGATAAAACGCGAACCATTCACAATATTTACTAAATAACAAAATCCGAAATTCAACAAAAATCAGAAGAACATATATACCAATTTTTAAGACAATTAAAATAGGTAAGGCCGAAAAAGTGTTTTTTTGTAGTCAAAAATTTTGGAATTCTTCTATATTTACAGAA
>CAWUER010000224.1:0-31151 GCA_963921195.1 Pegoplata infirma
TAATGATTTTTTGAGTAAAATCGCCCCCAAATAATTATTATTTTAAAAGCTGACAAAAAATTAAAAAAATATTTCACATTTGAAGGGTTCTGGGTTTGAGTCACAGTACAGACTTTTATGCAAATAATGGTGCTAATTTCGTACTTTCCAATATGGTGGTATGGTTTTTAGTACAGAATTATCATCGCTACCAAGTGTATGTGTGCCTGTACGTGTGAGCTTCTGTGTATGTATTTATATAGTTTGTTTACGTTTTGTATGAAACGTCAAAAGTTACACCGTGTGCTGTCACTAATACTTACACACATCTAATGCACCCCTGTGAACCTACTACTCATGTACTGTGGTTTGAGTCATTTGCTTAAATGTTGTGTTCTAGATTGTGCAATGTTTTAAAAAGCAAACAACTTCAAGTAAATAAAAATAAATAAAATTTAAATAAATAAAAAGAAATTATAACAAAATAAAATTTAATAATTTTTTTTCTTTATTTTTATATAAACAAAAAAAAAATGTTATTAATGACACCTCTTCATCATATTGATGACACGTTACATTTAACGAAAAATGATGCAACATTTTATCATATGAATGTTACTTTTCATCAATAAGAAGAGTGTGAGAAAAACTTTGAGTATTTCCGTACTCTATAAGCTCTAACCAATTCAATTTTTTTCGACTTAAAGAACTAAACCAACCTCTGAAAAAAGCCAATTTTGTTACCGTTTTTTCCTGATATCAACACAATGCACTGCATTTGTAGGGGGCATCCCCTGAGTGTTGGTTAAAAAAAAAAAAAAAAAAAAAATAGATGGCCTCCTAATACATATGATAAGTATTTAAATTATAACTTTAATATATTTATACTCTCCACTACATTGTGGTCTAAGGGACATTTTAAGCTGCTGATAATAGCAAAAACAGAAAGTTCAGCCTTTATTAATCTTTTATACACTTAAAACAAAACATCATAAAATTACTAAAATAAGTCTCGTAATTCCATTTCACCAATATTCGTTTGTATTTTGGTCGATCGAAATTTATATACATTTTTTTTTTTAATTTTACAATTTTTTTTCGTAAATATCCAAATCTCCAAAGCAATTTTACAAACAACAAGTAGAAAAGTTAAATTCGACTTTGCCGAATCTATGAATACCCTCCACAATGCCTTTTTAGTACATTTTTTAACGTGAAAAAAATTAACAATTCTGATTAGAAAAATTTTATTTTGAGTGTAAAACTTTTTTCGAGTGTAACGTTTTTTTGCTGGTAAAATATTTCTGAGTGAATGCACGTACGTATGTACACAAAATATTGTCATTTTGTAACAAAAAAAAAACTAAATTTTTTTTAGTGTAAAATTTTTTTTGAGTGTAAAATTTTTTTTGAGTGTAGTTTTTAAGTAACCAATGCTTTTAAAACTAAACAAGTTTAAAAAGCATTGTTTTAAAACTAAACAAGTTTGAAAAGCATTGTTAAGTTACCACCAATGCTTTTAAAACTTGTAGCATTTACGATGAACCAATCTGAAATTCAGGGTTTTGCTGATAACTTTTGAACCACTGGACCAATTGAGCTGAAATTAATTCTCATTATTGTCTTTCCAAAGTTTTCGTGTTTTTAATGTCGTAAGTTCGGGAAAAACCCTTGCCGAAATTTACTCTTTTCCTCATAACTTTTACTCTTTTGCTCATAACTTTTGAACCACTCGACCTATTTGGCTGGATTGCAATACCAACCTGACCAGGTAAATAACCAACATATATACTAAACTTCAGTAGCCTCTGTAAAGTCTTTCAAAAGTTAGCGTGTTTTCTACGGACGGACAAACAGATGGAGACAGACGGGCGGACATCGTTAGATCGACTTAAAATCGATCGAGGATCATGAATATATATACTTTATGGGGCCCTAGAACAATATTTCGATGTGTTACAAATGGAATAACAAACTTATATACACCCTCTATCACTAGAGTGGAGGGTATAAAAATTTGGGAGAATCACAAGAATTCCTTGAAAGTTTTATAGCGTCAAAAAAGTTGTAAATTTTCAATTTTGTTTGTAAATAGCTTGTAAAATTACAAAAAAAACTCGTAATTTTTACTACAATCAAAAAAAAACTACAGTTAAAGCTTTAGTAAGTGATTTCGTAACCCAAAACTACTAATAAGTTACTAATTACTAGGGATGAGATTTTCATGCACTACCCAATTAGAAATTTTGTCTTTAAGACAATGTCAGTAATGATTCATCAGGTAGAAGTCAGCAAGTGAATACATTTTACTCAAGACAACTTAATGACATGTCATAATTTTTGTCGGAGCTCCCCAAGTTCTATAAATGTACTGACTTGTCATATACTTAAGTGGTCTTATCAATTTAGAAAAATTATGTCTTTAATGCTGACAATTATATAGCAAATCCGACCCATCACTAAAAAATTTTTTGCGATGTAAAATCGATGTAATTTTGTTTAATCCTTTAAAACTCTTTTAATTTACTTTGTAATTGAAAAAATAAAATTGAATTGGTCTTAAAACAATAAAAAAAAAATTTAAAAAAAATCCGCTACCGGGGATTGAACCAAGGCCAAAAATCTACAACACGTAAGTTGTCGAACCTGCTAGACAACTAGGCCAACCACAACTTCAAATTGTTTGTAATAAAATATATTTTGAAATCATAATATTTTCAAATTTGTCAAAAACAAAATAAATTGAATATATCGGCACCTAAAATGTATAGGGCTCCAGCAATATTTTTTTTCTAAATGATTTTTTGTGTTTTGTATAAATAATATTAAAAACAAAAAAGATACGCTTAAATAACTGTAACCAAATCTTGTTAAATAGGATGAAGCCAAATTCCAATTAATATTTAAAAAAAATCTTATATTTGAGGAAGAAAAATTTATATTGTAGCATTTTTCAATTCAGTCGACGAAATATATATAACAGGACAATTCAAATAACAAATTAATTTAAATTTGTTTTTAAATAAACACATTTGTTATCAAAGTTTGGCTAAAGGGGTAAGGTGCTAGACCAGTGAACAGAAGGTTCTGAGTTCGCGGACCAAGTGAGGCAGATAAAAATAGTAAGTTTTAAAAAATTAAATTTGAGAAATGGACAGATAAAAATAGTAAAGTCGTGTAAATTAAAAGACGTGATTAATAATTTTTTAATTTTTTAACGATCTCTGACATACTATGTACATGTCATAATGTAGTCAGCACTATTGACTACCTGCTTACTTGTCGGCGAGGAATTTTGACAAAATACTTGAAAAAGTCAGGAGGTGTCATGAGGTTTTTTGTATGGTCAGAGATTTTTCAGTCAGCAGGTACACTGACATTGTCATAGGGAAGTCTTTGAGATGTCTTAACGACATTTCTAATTGGGTAAAAAACCAAAAATATGCACTTAAAATATGCGTTAAAAACTTCAAAATATGCACTAAAAAAACCTAAAAATATGCAATAAAAATCAACAAAAACTTTGTTTTCATAAGAAAAACTTCTTAAAAAGCAAAAAATTACGCCGTGTTTAAATAGTTAAACTTTATATAACCAAGATTTTTTTAGAAACTAAGAATATCTAAAATAAAAAGAAAAAAGATAATTTTTCTTATTTTGAAAAATATATTTTTAAAACTTAAAACAGTTTTTGAAACAAATAAATTTCAATTTGTGTTTTTGCTAATTTATGCCAAAATATGCACTTAAAAGTTGGAAATATGCACAAAATATGTACTTAAAACCCAAAATATGCAAAAATATGCATTTTAAATATGCAAAAATATGGAAAAACAAATCGATGCCATTTTAACGCAAATTTCATGATTCGGAAAGATAATTAGTCGATATAATTTTTAGACTATCGACAAAAACATGTATTTGCATGGAAATCTCATCCCTACTAATTACCAATAGTGCAGTAGTTTTTTTAGTATCTTCAAAGTACACACACAGAAAACAAATTTGCTAATTTCCAACTGAAATTCAGTTGTTGCAACAAAAATTCGGTTGATGCATTTGTATTAAGGTTAATACAACTAAATATCGGTAGTTACAACTAAATTTTGTTAATACAACTATCTTTTAATTGAAACAACTAAAAAATTCGTATGCCACAGCGAAATTTAGTAGCAGCAACTGAATTTTGAGTTAATACAACTGAAAAATTCAGTTGGAAATTTATTTTTCTCTGTGCAAGAATTAGTAGTTTTTACTGGTTATAAATAATATTTGTATAATAATAAATTTTAGTATTGATTAACAATTCCTGTTATAGCCACCTTTGGACTAAAACATTAGTTCGCTAATTAAATTTTTAGAATTTAATACCACCTTTTTTTGAGTGTAGGAATTTTCGTAAAATAGGAGATAGCAAAAATCCTAGTTAAGTCACGAGAACTCTTTGTAAGTTTAAGCGCGTCAAAAAAGTTGTAAATTAACAATTTTATTTGTAAAAAGCTTGAAAAATCTCGTAACTTTTACTTCACCATTTCCAATTGTATTTTAAAATTTTCCAAATGTATTTTAAAATTGTCCAAATGTATTTTAAAATTGTCCAAATATACTTTAAAATTGTCCAAATGAATTTTAAAATTGTCGAAATGTATTTTAACACATTTGGACAATTAAATGTATTTTAAAACTGTCTAAATGTATTTTAGAATTGTCTAAACTTATTTTAAAATTGTCCAAATTTATTTTAAAGTTGTTCAAATGAAGGGCTTATTGTAAAAACTCGATAAGCAACATTTCATTTTATGTTGATTTTTGTCTTAAAACTTTTAAAATAGTGTAGAAAATAGAACTTTTGCAGAACTTTTATTCTCAATATACTTGAACGAAGGGTTAAAGTAATACTTCTGCCAAAAATCTGTCAATGAAACATCTGTCAATCAAACATCAAAAAAATAAAATGTTGCTTATCAAGTTCTTGCAGTAAGCCCTTCAAATGTATTTTAAGTTAAAAACTTGGACAATTTTTACATTTGGAAATTTTTAAAATACATTTGAACAATTTTAAAATACATTTGGACAATTTAAAATTAATTTGGAAAATTGTAAAATATATTTAAACAATTCTGAAATATAAGGGTTTAAGTTGAAAAAATGCAGAAGAAAAATTGAATTTCTAAAAATTATAGACATTTCTGGAACTTCCATACAGGTTTCAAACACTCCAGTTAGTGTTATCATCAGTAGGATTTAAATGTCGGTTTGTCTTGTTAATGGAAATTGTTTTTATATAGTGAATATTTATAGTTTCTACAGAATAAATTTGAACAGTTTTCAATACTACAATTCTACTTCTAGCAATCTCAACCTCACTTTATACTTTCTTTCAACTTTTTTGTCTCTTACATTATTTCACAAGGGTTGCCAAAATGATCTGGAATTGCAGACACAAATGAAGGAATTTGCATTTTCTGTTTCGGAGACGTGCCTAATGGCGACACATTTTGTCAGTTATTGTATTAGTGTTTTTTCTGTAAGCACAGATCGAGCTCGGGCTCTAATTATATTTGTTATAAGTGTTCAAGTTGAAAAAATGCAGAAGAAAAATTGAATTTCTAAAAATTATAGACATTTCTGGTATTCCCATACCGGTTTCAGTGAGGTTGAAATTGCTAGAAATAGAATTGTAGTGTTGGAAACTGTTAAAATTTATTCTTTAGAAACAGTAAATATTTACATATATAAAAAACAATTTCCATTATCAGGACAAACCGACATTTAAAATCCTACTGATGATAACAGTAACTGGAGTGTTTGAAACCGGTATGGTTTTAACTAAAAATTTTCTAAAAAGCCATTTAACTCGACTTAACTTAAAAAAAATTTAACTTTACAGTTTTATTTTTTTGAGTGTATTTAATGAATTTTGAATTCAATATGTTATATAGTCATCGGGAGGTTAAGTTTGTAAATAGGCAAAATCGGACTTCGGAGGAAAAAGTTGCAACTTGCAAAACTAACACAGAAAATAAAATCGTCAAATTTAAATCAACAAACATCAATTGAAAATCAACCAGATATGATATCAATCAAACATTTAGTAAAAACAGCCGCCTGTTAGTCCATAATACAAAACTTCGATTTTGTTTTCAACAAACTCAGTCAAGTAATTTTATTTCCAAATTCTTTTATCATGTCAATAAATAGTGTTTGTGTTTGTTAAATTTCTTTGTTGAAAAAAAGTTTCATTTCCTTAGAAAAAATATTATGCTAATTTTACTAAATAGATCTAATTTGATCCGTAAAATGGTTGTATCAAATAATATCTAATTGTATTACTTTAGATCAAAAAATATAAAAATTGATGCAATTTGATCCTGAATTTGGTCAAATCTAATTAGATCAAATTGATCTTATAATATCAATTTTTATATAATTTGATGAGCAAAATCAAAATACGAATCTAATCATATATGGAGCAATATCTAACCACATAAAGTGGATCAAAGTGATAGATAAAATTTTATATAAATTTATACGGAAGCATATTAACTCATATAAGATTGTATCAAATTATATATGATTAGACCAGAAATTTTTACTCGGGTTGTCAAGTCAACAAATTGAATTAATTTGTTGAATTTTTTTTTTTTATATTGTCACATCAAAAAAATGGGTTTGTGTTTGTTGAAAACGAAAAAAAAAAAATTTCAACAATCAAAATTTACAAACGTTTGTTGATATTACAAATTTCCGTATAGGGGCACTTTCAGTGATAAAAATAACAATTCATTTTTTTCTGTGTAAAACAGCTTCAGAAAAAATAATTTTGTTCCAAGTGGTTTTTGTACTCTTTTTGCCTAAAAGAAGTTTACAGACCAGCTTTTGTACCAATAAATTCAGGATTATATCGTGGATACAAAAAATAATGCTATAATTTCCCTAGTAAAAATATTATGCTAATTTTACTAAATATATCTAATTTGATCCGTAAAATGGTTGTATCAAATAATATCTAATTGTACTACTTTAGATCAAAAAATATAAAAATTGATCTAGTGCAGGCGTTGGTAATCAATACTAAAATTTTTTACTAATATTATTCAAAACCAGTAAAAATTACAAATTTTAGTACTTTGAATATACTAACAAACTACCGTACTACTGGTTTAGTAACTTATTAGTACACAGAAAAAAATATGGGGAAAAACAATTTGAGTAATCACTTGTTTAAATTTAAAAAAAGTTTTGAGTAATTTTTTAATTGACGCAATTAAAAATTTACTCAAAAATTTAAAAAGAAATTGAGTAAATAATTTAATAAGAATTTAATAGCTTTTTTAATTTTTTTTGGAATTATCTTGGTTTTTTTAATTCTCGTTTAGTTTATAGTTTTTTGTATATATACATGAAAGTTTGTAATCATATTTATAAAAATTTTTTATGTCTTTAAGACAAAAATATATTTGGTAAAGTTTGAAAAAACATGTTTTTTTTCTTTGTAAAAAAATATGAAATTTTTTTAAACTTTGTTTTTTTAGAGTAGAAACAGAATAAGCCCGGCACGACTTTTTCCATACGGCTTGGCAGATTAAACCGGTGGCCGGCGCCGATGTGAAATAAAACTTGTTCTGTTTTTAAAAGGTGGTGCTTCTTGTTCTGTTCCTGCACTTAATAGTGTCAATTAAAAATTTACTCAAATTTTTTTGGCAAACATTTAATAAATTTTTATTAAAAATTTACTCAATACTATTAAATCGTTTACTGGTGGAAAATTGAGTAATTTCAATAGTATTAAAAATTTACTCAAATTTTTTTTTTATTTCTTTCTGTGTAGATTTTGGTACCAAATCATTTACTAATATTTTTACTGCAGAATTATTTTGAGTGTATAAGATTGTATCAAATTATATATGATTATATCAGGGTTAATTGTATAAATTAATCATAAGTATCAGAATAAAGGATTTTGCAAAAATATATCCCGTGGGGTCAGGTGAACTCCGTTATTTTGGGTTACCACAATAAATATATTTTCCCTGGGCAATTTAAAATTTCCACTTTACCACAATTTAATAATTAATTCTCATATTTAAATTTTTGATTTCTTAAAACAATATTTGTTTTATTTACCATCATTAACACTTTGGTTCTTATTTATTGTCGACAATATACAAATTTTGCAGCTTAACGCTTTTGTTTTGTTAAATAATAGAAGCAAGTATTTTCTAACACCTCCGCCTCCGTACAAGGACACTAAATTAATGAATGTCTTCAATGTTGTTGTTGTTGTAATTTTTAAAACACCCACCCACACACACAGACAAAAAACAAGAGTCATCTTGTTAACTGTCATTGTTTTGGTGTTATTTGGGTGATTACTGAGGTCTTTGTTATGCAAATGTTGTCACTGTCATGGCTTAAAGTGAACCTCGTTAAATAATTGTTAGCTACCTCTCATTTTACGGGAGTTCCTACACTCAAAAAAAACCTATTAAAATTACAAGAAAAACTTGTAACTTTTGTTTGTTTGCTACCTCCTGTTTGACAAAAACTCCAAGTAATTTTACAAGATTTTTACCAATAATTTTGTAATTTTATAAGGTTTTTACCAATAAAATTGTAAATTTAAAAATTTTTTGACACAATAAAATTTACTAGATTAACTTTAATAGATTTATTGCTACCTCTTATTTAACGAGAATTTCTAGTTATTTTACAAGCTTTTTACCATTAATTTTGTAGTTTTCCAAGATTTTTACCAATAAAATTGTAAATTTAAAGTTTTTGGCGCAATTAAAATTACAAGGAATTCTTATGATATTTCTAAAATTATCTTGGAAATTTGTAAAATAACAAAAAAAAAAATTTAAAATTACCAAAAAAAATGTAAATTTTGATTTCTTAAAAAACAAGGAAAACTGTCAAATATTGGTAAAATGGGATTACGAGACTTTTCCTAGTAATTTGACAAATTTTTTTTTGTGTTTAATAAAAATTATAATTTTATTGGTAAAAAGCTTGTAACATAACGAACAATTTATAAGCTTTTTACCAATAAAATTGTTAATTAACAAAGTTTTTGATGCTATAAAAATTACAAAATTCTCATGACTCAACTTTTTTTTCAATATTACTTTGGAAATTTGTACATTTACTAAATAAAATTGTAATACTACAGAGAAAAATTTAAATTTCGATCGAAATTTTTTTGTTAAAAAACAAGGAAAACTGTCAAATATTTGTACAATAGGATTACGATCTTTTTCTAGTAATTTGACAAGTTTTTTTTAATGTAGGTTTTCACTTTTAAAAATTCAAATTCTTTTTTCAGATTTTTCTTTATATCTACAAATAAAATTTCAGTCCAACCAGCAGAAAAATTTGCTGAAAATGTTCCCATTTTGAGACTTATGAGAAACCTACTGATTTTAGCAGACGTGAATTTTAAATTTCTGTAGTGATAACCTGGGTCAAATCAGCAAATAAATCTGATAACCTGGGTCAAATCAACAAATAAAACCTGCTGATTTAAGCAGAAAAATCTCCTAAGCCGAAGAAACTGCTGAAACTGCTTTTTATAGCTTGTTTAACTGGTTTTTCAATACGTGACTTTAAGGTGAAAACAATCTGAAATTCACGGTTTTCTCAATAACTTTTGAACCAATGGACCAATTTTTCTGAAATTCAATACCAACTAGACCATGGGAAAGACAAATACACTCAAAAAATTATGTCATTAACTGTTTGTAGTTTATTTAAAAAGATTTACGTTTTGTTGAGTTTTAAAAGAAAAATAATTTCTTTAATGTTCAGTCTTTTTAAATGACTATTTCTGTTCTTTGTTTCAAAAATAACAACATAAAAAATAAAGACTTTCATTATAATTCAATTTTTAAAGTCATTTATTTTTTTTCTATAAGTAAAAATAAGTGATTTTTCTTTAAAAAGAAAAATCAGTAGTTTTTACCTACTTGTTTGGGTTATTTTTTTGTAGAGAAATAATTAAAAAAAATATTTATAGAAATATAAAAATATGTCTTTATCAAGTGACTTTGGCACGATGGGTAGAGTGTCTGGCTAGACTGTAGTTGGTTGCGGGATCGATTCTCCAAAATTTTATTTAACATTTTTTAAAACATAATTCAAATGAAAAATTTAAACAAGTAAGAAGGTTATAGTCGGTCAAGACCGGCCATATGATACCCTACACCAGTGTTTTCCGGAAAAGGGGTCCCAAGGTCAAACATGGACCGATTGGATCTATCTTTTGTTAGATCTTTATTTAGTGTAGAAAACACACACAGATCAAATTTTAGTGGAATTGGTTTATTTTTTTGCCAATAGACCGATATAACTGAATATCGGTCGAAATTTTTTTTATGGGGGACTAAGTCCAAAAATGATCCAATTATATTTCGATTTGATTAGGTTGCTAAAGTACATGTTTAACACCTAAAAATAAAATGATTATCAAATATTTCAATTTTTATGAATTTTGAGGGAATTATGTGAATATCGGGATGGTGGTTTGTATGGGGACTACCAGAAGAACTCAGCCGATTCCCTTGAAATTTAAAATGATGATTCTTGCATACAAAATTTAATTACCTGTTAAATTTCAAAGTGATATTTATTATAATATGGTTATTAGAGCCATTAAAGCCTAATCCAAAGGGGGCGTTTGTATGGGGGCTAGGTCTTAACATGGACCGATTTTTTTCCAATTTCAATAGGCTTCGTCCTTGGGCCAAAAGGTGCTTAAGTGTCAAATTTCAAATCAATTGATAGAAAATTGCGACCTGTATTCTGCTTAAACCGATAGATGGACAGACGGACGGACGGACGGACGGACATCGCTAAATCGACTCAAAAAGTAATTCGGAGTCGATCGGTATGCTTGAAGGTAGGTCTAGGGCCAATATTTCGGGTAGTTACGAAAATCAGCACAAACTCATTATACCCTGTACCACAGAGTGGTGTAATAACCTACGAAATCATTAATTATTATACCCTACACCACTCTGTGGTACAGGCTATAATGAGTTTGTGCTGATGTTTGTAACTACCCGAAAGGGTTTTGAATTTTTACAGTAACTTTAAAATTTGAGGGTGTCTGGTAAGTTTGATGAGCATTTTTATGATCTTTTCGATCAACCAGCATCAGCTCATTTGAAAAGTACATTCAATTTAGTTTTTTTGTAGCACAGTGTAATTGCTTGAAAAATGCTTGAGACGTATGATAAATTTTGTAATTGCCTTTAAATAACAATCATACGCAACGATGCATAGAGGATTATTTTTAGTAATTTGGCTACTCAGTAAGTAAGTACGGAAACGATTGCAACGAAATTCATACCGATTATAGCTAAAGTAATTTTAAACTTAAGTTTGGACGCTGGATTCCACATGTCCAATAAGGGCATCACCAGGGGCCCATAATGTATAAAATGTTTAGTACACAAACAATTTTAATGCTTTAAAATAACCAACTTTAAATGCGTGTAAAAAATAATCTAGCGCTGAACTAAAAAAAAGTCTTAAGGAGTTTGTTATATAACAGGCCAACTTTCGTTTGCTTGTTATCGTCCCACTCCGATTCAGAAAGTTCAATTTTGTATCACTGTGCAATTGGAGGATATAATAACAAAACATAAACACTTATAAAAAAAAAACTTCTTAAAGTTATCATTCCATTGGTGGAATGGTTAATTTTGTTTATTTAAGTTTTCGCATGCGAACATGTGCACATGAATTGCAGAATTTCTCTTTCAACAAATTGACAAGTCTACAAAATTATCTTTTTTGTGTGATGTGTTTGTTTCTGTTCTTTTTCATTTTAAATTCTTAAGGCTCACACATTTGGTGGCGCATTTAAGCGGGTGATATTTATATTCATAAATTTTTATTTTTAGATATTGACATTTAATTAGGACGTCATTAAAAAAATACTAAAAAAAGTTAACCAAATAAATCTGTTAAATTGGCAAAATAATCTGCTGAAAATCTGCACAAAGACTGTATGAAACTTATCAAACAGAATCGGTAAAAGTTCTGAAAAATTTCTGATGTTTTCAGAAATTGAATAACAGAGAATTCTGTTGAAATATTAATTTCAACAGAAAAATCTGTTAAAAATTTGTTATTTTAAATTAAAAGTCATTTACAGATTTTTTGATAGAGGTTTTCTTTTAGGATAATTTTTTATTTAATTTTTCCAAGGTTTTAAGATTTTAATTTTATTTTTACTTAAATACACTCCACAGTTTTTCAGAATTTAAAAGACGTTTTGGAATTTCATTTTCAAAATTTTTCAGCCTAAATTTTATTTTATTTTGAAAAAAAAAATAATTAATTTTTCTGAATTTTTGTTTAGTTTTGTAGACGTTTGACCTTTTTTTTTAAATTTCTATTATTTTTTCTTTATTTTACCGATTTTGTTTTTAAGTTAATTTTTTTCAGAGATCCCGGAATTTTTAACTGATCACTCGCATCCGAGTGATTTTTCCATGTGAGTTACCACCATTTGAACCCAAATTCCGAAGATTATACGAATTTGTTCAGAAAGAAAATATTTAAAAACGAGCCACCTTTATATACAGATAACGCACAAACTAAGATAGAGGAAGCAAGAAAAAACAAGAAAGGAGTTATTTATGACTACATTTTTTCATTAAGCCTGGTCAGTAAAAAATCTGTTATTATATTAAAATTTTCTATGAAACTGCATGAATTCTTTTTATAAAATATTGTGCCAAACAAACTACATATTTTTTTATTTAAACATTTTATTATTAATTTTATTGTTATTCATTAAAGAAAAATGTTTATAAAAATAGTATAGAATCTACTCGTATTCCATGCAATAAATTACAGCCATAACTCTTACAAGGAAAGTTTCCTAAGCGCTATTATTTTTTAAGAAACTTGTACTTCCAATCGAAAAATTTTAAATTTTGAAAAAGTCCGAGACTTGTCTGTAGGTTCTGAAATATTTTTCCAATAAAAAATGTTTTATGTTCCAACACGTTTCTTTAAATTTCGATTAAAAAAATTGTATTAACCCTTTTTAGTTACCTTCCCTGTTTAGTGACAAATGATGCAAACCATTATTGTGGCATTTATGCTCGCCATGCTCTATCATGCTTACCATGTTCCATTTTTTTTGTTCTATCTACTATGCTGTCCTGTTCAGTTTCCATTGAAGTCGTCTTCATTCATTTAGTCATGGTTGTGATACTGCAGTATTTTAACACTTCAACGCTTATGAATTGCTTGTAATACATCACTAAAAATAAAGAATATTATGTGTACAGAGTTACACTCCTTTTGCTTTGTCGTAGTAGAGTTAATCTTAAGCCTGAGAAATGAACATCTTGCATTGTGTACATGTGATCATCATATTCCTTTGTGTGTGTGTGTTATCCTAGAATGATGGAAATTAAACATTTTTTTGCTAACCTCAAACTTCATTTAATGAAAAGTGCACCTGTGTATATATTTTTGGCAAGATAAAAGTGTTTGTGTTAAGGTTGTAATTAAATATGGTATTTTAAAGAAATATAAAAAAAAAAATTAGGAGTAAAAGTGATTTATTAAGATGAAATTATGAAAAAAGTAAAAAGAAGATGACTGAAAATATGATATTCCGAATCGTTATGAAAAATAGTTTATTCTAGTTCGAGGTCAGGGCCGTCTTAAGGTATGGCGGGGCGCTTGGGCACATAAGAATTTGGGGCTACAGCGGGTCACATGACAAAAAAAAATGTATACATACAACACTTTGTGGTGCAAGGTATAAAGAGTTTGTGCTGATGTTTGTAACTATACGAAATATTGGTCAGAAGCACTTTCTGAGACGATTTAGCGATGTCCGTTTCCCGTCTGTCCATGTAAACGTTGTGAGCACGACGAAAGTCGCAATTATCAATCGCTTTACATAAAATTTAAAATGTAAGCTTCCTTTGGCTCAAGGCCGAAGTCTATTGAAATTCGGAAAGATCGGTACAAGTTAATACCTATACTCAAAAAAAAACCTTGTCAAATTACTAGAAAAAGTTTGTAGTCCCATTTTACTAATATTTAACAGTTTTCCTTTTTTTTAATAAATAAATTTCCATCGAAATTTTATTTTTTTTTTAATTTTACAGTTTTTCTTGTAATTTTACAAATTTCCATGATTTTTTACAAAAAAATCTAGTAAATTTACGAAAATTTCTTGTATGTTTTAGTTCGCAAAAAAAGTGGTAAATTAACAATTTTATTGGTAAAAGTCTTGTAAAATTACAAAAAACCTCGTAATTTTTACTAGGAATTCTCGTAAATAGGTAGCAAAAAATCTAATAAAGTTACGAAACCTCTTTGTAAACTTTATCGTGTCAAAAAATTTGTAAATTAATATTTTCATTGGTAAAAACCTTGTAAAATTACAAAATTATTGGTTAAAAGCTTGTAAAATTACTAGGAATTTTTGTCAAATAGGAGGTAGAAAAAAAAGTTACAAGTTTTTCTTGTAATTTTACAAGGTTTTTTTGAGTGTATATGGGCCATCCCAGGCCTAACCACACACTTTTAGACCCGACCCCTTTCGATTTATTTTATTTTTGAATGTGTTTTAGTACTTATTAAATGGATACCAATTTTCAGCCTTTTATTCCAAGATGATGTTCAGTAATCAATTTTTAAAAATGGCGATTTTCTCAAAAAAATTAAAAAAATTAAATTTTAATTAATTTTGACCATTAAAAAATACAGTTATCTTAAAAAAAGTTGGACAACATTTTGTTGGTATTTAATCTGTACTTACAGAAAAATCAAATAAAATTACTGACAAAATATGTCGCCATTAGGCACGTCTCCGAAACAGAAAATGCAAATTCCTTCATTTGTGTCTGCAATTCCAGATCATGTTGGTAACCCTTGCGAAATAATGTAAGAAAAAAAGTTGGAAGAAAATATGAAGTGAGGTTGAGATTGCTAGAAATAGAATTGTAGTGTTGGAAACTGTCAAAATTTATCTGTAGAAACTATAAATATTCAAATATATAGAAAACAGTTTTCATTAACAAAAAAAATCCTACTGATGATGACACTAACTGGGGTGTTTGAAACCGGTATAGGAAATACCAGAAATGTCTATAATTTTTAGAAATTCAATTTTTCTTCTGCATTTTTTCAACTTGAACCCTTATTACAAATATAATTAGAGCCCGTGCTCGATCTGTACTTAAAGAAAAAATCAAATAAGTATTTAAATGTAGTTTTAGAAAAAAAAATATGAAAAAATTATTCGAAATTATTCACTTATTTTTTGACGTTTAATGGACTTGTTTTATTTTATATCCCTGAAAGAATTTGCAAGAAATATCCCCTAGATGAAATTGCGGCAATATAATCTTTTTATCGTAAAAAAATTCATCAAAGTAGTATTTTTAAAAATCTTCCTTTTATAATTTCGAGGATATTTAAGCAATTGAAAAAAAATATCTTTTTTATTTGCCATTAATAAAGTATAAAAATCGCCAAATTATCAAAAATTTATCTCCTAGGTGATTTTTCACCTGCGCGATACTTATACGATATCTTCCTCTTATCATGCGGATGTAAAAAATACGAAATCAGTTCATTTTATTTATTGTCAAAAATATATTTAAATTCTTTTTTCATTGTTTTTTTCGGAATAAATTAACAAAAAATCATAAAAATTGGCTTTCAGAGGTAAGTAATGAATTTGCAAACAAAAAAATCATTAATCTGACCCTAACTTACCCTATTCATATGGAGGTAAAAATATGTCTCACAAAAATTAAGGACGATCGGACATGGGTAAGGCGTTCAGCATGGTCCTTAAAGTTTAAAAAACGAATTACAAGGAAAAATATGAACTTCTTTCTGTTTTCGCAATTAATTTGGTATTTTAAATTAAGTTTTAATTCAAGTAGTTTCAGAATTATAATGTGGAGTAAATTGCCTTTCTAATAGGGTACTAAAAACTGAAATCGGTTGAAAATCAGCCAAGTTATTACAACTTCCCCACACTCAAAATAATAACTCTGTTAAATTACAGAAAAACTCTGCTAATTAAACAGAGTACACCATACTTTTCCAGCTAACAACATTTCTTGGTAATTTTACAAAAAAAATTCTGTAAAATGATTTTGACAGAAAAAAATGTGTTAATTTGCAGAGTTTATAGTAAAATACTGTTTAATAATAAGAAAGCTTTTTTACAGAGAAAACTCTGTAATTTTACTACAAAACTCTGTAAAATGATTTGGACAAAAAAACTGTTAATTTACAGAGTTTCTAGTAAAATATTGGTTAAAAAAACCACCATTCAGCAAAGAAAACTATGTAAATTTACATATATATACACAAAAACTCTATAAATTTACAGAGTTTAGTTAGTTGCATGTTATTTTGTAAAATTTTTATAAGATTTCTGAAAAAGATGTTTTGCTAACTTTTTTTGCTACTTTTTCAACTTTTTCTCAAAAAAAAGAGAAATTTACACATAAAATTTTGTTGCTTGGTAACAAAAACAATATCTACTCAAACCAAAAAACTTTTTTGGTTATAAAAAAATACGAAGTATTTTGCTTAGATCTGTATTTTAGCAGAAAACTCTGTTAATTATCTGTAAAATTAAGATTACAAAGTAAAAAGTAATATAACAGAGGAAACTTTGTTTTTTTGTCACAACAAAATACAAAGTATTTTCTTTAAATCTGTATTTCTACAGAAAACTCTGTCAAATATCTGTTGAATTGAGATTACAGTCATTTTACAGAGTATTTTACAGAGTTATTATTTTGAGTGCAGGCATCTACCATTTGATTAAAGAATACGAGTCCTTTTTTTTCATTTATTGGAGTTGTCTACTGTAATAGCATTTTTTCATTATTCTTGTTTCAGTGTAATATTTTTTTGGTTTTCCAAAAAAATTGAGAAAACAGAAAAAAATTCATGTTTTTCCTTCACACAGAAAAATAAATTTTCAACTGAATTTTTCAGTTGCATCAACTCAAAATTCGGTTGCTGCTACTATATTCGGGTGTGAAAACCGAATTTTATAGTTGTTGCAATTAAAAGTCAGTTATATCAACCTTATTCAATTGTGACTACCGATATTCAATTATGACAACCTATATTTAATTGTTTCAACTGAATTTTTATTGTATCAACTGACTTTTTGTTGGAAAATGGCAAATTTGTTTTTTGTGTGTTGTAATCCGATTTCTAAACTTCACGGCCCATGCGTAACGCCTTACCCATGTCCGCTCGTTCTTAATTTTTGTGAGACGTATTTTTACCTGTAAATGAATATATTTAGGGTAAGTTAGGGTCAGTATGTACCAATTTAATTCTTTTGGAGCACAATATAAAATAAATCAGAGTCAAAAAATAAAAGGTGAAATTTTCAAAATTAAAAAAAAAAATAGAACTAATTGCGATCACATCTCGAATTATGGCTTAAAAGTTGCGTAATTAAGAGTAGAATTCTTAGACTTTTTTTAAAAAAAATCGAAGGTTTTGGACTTTTTCAAAAAGTCGATTTTAATTTTTAAACGTTAAAAAATAAGTGATATTTACTTCGAATAATTTTTAAATATTTTTTTCTAAAACTGCATTTAAATACCAACAAAACGTTGTCCAACATTTTTAAGATATCTTTATTTTTAACTGGTCAAAATTAATTGAAAATTTCAAGTTTTTAATTTTTTTGAAAAAATCGCCATTTTGAAAAATTGATTACTCAACACCATCTTGGAATAAAAGGCTGAAAATTGGTGTCCAAGTTGCATTTAATAAGTACTAAAACATATTTAAAAATAAAATAAATCGAAAGGTGTCGGGTCTAAAAGTGAGTGATTTGGCCTGGAATGCCCCATATATAAATATTTTTTACTCGGGAATGCTCTCTTTCTTTCGACCATAGTTCTTATAACCAAATTCTGTCATTCTAAGAGCAGGCTTAATACACAGAAAAAAAAAATTGTGTAAATTTTTAATACTATTGAGTAAAAAATTACTCAATTTTGCACCAGTAAACGGTTTAATAGTATTGAGTAAATTTTTAATAAAAATTTATTAAATGTTTAAAAAAAAATAATAGTAAATTTTTAATTGTGTCAATTTATCTATTTATTTTTTTTTTAAGTTTAAAAAAGTTTTAAATCTTTTTACAAAAAAAAAAAACTTGTTTTTTTCAAACTTTACCAAACATATTTATGTCTCAAAAACATATGAAAATTTTATAAAGACGATTACAAACTTTCATATACATACTCAAAAAACTGTAAACTTAACGAGAATTCAAAAAAACTATGAGAGCTTAAAAAAAAATTAAAAAACTATTAAATTTTTATTCAGTTATTTTTTATAAATTGTTTTTATAATTTTTAAGTAAATTTTTAATTGCGTCAATTAAAAAATTACTCAATTTATGTTTTTAAATTTAAGCAAGTGATTACTCAAATTTGTTTCCTCCATATTTTTTTCTGTGTAAGTTTATTAATGTTTATTAAAATTAAAGGCCCGTAACAAAGAAAAATAAAAAGTCTCTTTAAACTTTCATATTATCCCAATAAGCCAAATTGCTGGAATTCAAGTGTAAATCAAGCGTAATTCCAGTCATATTTTCAATTTTCAAGCCTTGAATTATACTTGAATTACACTGTAATTCAATAGCATATACCAGCGAAACGGACACTTGAATTCAAGTCAAACAAAACATTGTAAAAACACTTGAATTCAAGTCCTGAATTACAGCGTAATTCCAGTCGAACCAAAGAAAATTTTTGAAAAATTGCTTGAATATGGCTTGAATTACAGTTTAATTCAAGCCTAATTCCAGTTCAATTCAAGTCATATTCAAGCCCAATTCCAGTGTATTCTATCTAAATCAGCATCACTTTTAAACATTGAAAAAACCAACTTCTTTTTATTTTTTATTTATTTGCACAATATATACACAGAAAATAATATCGATTTTTTTTTTTTAATTAAAAATGGATTTGATATTAAATTTAACTTCAATTAAACATTTTAATTGATTCAATTAATGTTTTAATTGAATTCTTAACTTTACTGAAAACAAAAATAAAATAAACAAACGAAACCGGTTTGTATGCATTAGTGTTAGTAGCCAATGAAAAAATAAAAATGCAAAAAACAACAAAAAAAACTTTTGAACCAGTGTTGCCACCAACAAGATCGTAAATTACACATGGGTCATGCTAAAATTACACATGAAATCACGAATTACACATGGATCATGCCAAAATTACACATGAAATTACACGTGCTTTTTTTAATAACGTTTTTTTTGTAAATTTTCAAAATATAACGGTTAACCAAAGTCTGTTTTTTTGCGAAATTTCTGTCTGGATAATCTAAGTCAAAAATCTTAAAAACGGCAAAAAAAATATATTGATTTCAGCTGAAAATCTGTCCAAAAAACTTTTAAGCATAAACATAAACGAAAATATTGCTAAATTTTAAAGACAAAAAACGGAAGAAAAGGTTGCTTATTTCACAGAAACAGTTTTTTCTTTTTTGCATTTTTTTTTTTTCAAATCGTCAATTTTTTTCTAATAAAATTTAGAAAATACTAATGATAACTAAGTATTTTTGTAAAATTTGCAAAATAGTCTGCTATTTTTTAATTTTGTCAATTTTTAATCGTTAAAATTTCACGAAAAAAAAATTCTATAAAAAAAACTCAGCAAACAGAATCAGCAAAATAATTAAAAAACTTCTGTTATTTTTTAAAACTGAATGAGATTTTCGTTAAAATTTTAATTATTAATATAATAATAATTAATATTAATATCCATTTCTGCAGAAAAATCTGCTAAAAGTTTTGTTAAAACAAATTATGAAAAAGTGCTCCAAAAAGTAAAAATTTCAAATTACACATGAATTACACATGCAGACAATTACACATGGGCTACACATGAAAAAAAAATTACACATGATATGTGTAATTACACATGAGGTGGCAACACTGTTTTGAACTATTGTTTTGTATATTTTGGTGGTAGCAGCCACCAAAAAAATTTAGTTTCATTGTTTTCTTTAAGGCGAGTGGTCGTTGCGGATAAAGTGTTTTGCTAATGAAATGTGTACAGTTGAAACAAAAAAAAATAATATGAGGCATTTGCCTTGTGTTTTGCACATTGAAATATAATACATTTTGTTTCAACTTTACTAAAGCGACAAAAATGCATGCAATAACAAGATTTAAAAAAAAAAATGTAATTTTAAATATTTTAAAATACTACTATAATGTTTCTATGCAAAACTATACCAACTGTTTATATTTAATAAAGAAAAAAAATTCTTAATAATATAAAACAATAAAATTCTATGTTTATTTATTTTAGGGCATTTTTTGAAGTTTAACTTTTAAAATTAAATTGAGTTTTGGTCTTTTTTCAATTAAACATTTTATGTGAATCAATAGATCTATATTATTGATTTTCAATTTTATATTAATTTTTTTTTTAGTTTATTTAATTACAATTTTAATTGTTTTTCCATTTTATTTTCAATTAAAACTTTAATTGATTCAATTAACAATTTAATTAAGTTTTAAAACTATTTTCAAACAAAATGAGTAATTAACGTGCACATTTTCGTGATACGTCCGAAATCAATTAATTTTTTAATTGAATCAACGAATTTCGTAATTGAAATTCATTTTTATTTTTTTCTGTGTAAACTAAATATGTATTAAATTTTAAACAAAAACAATAAATTTGCGCAGCCCCATCAACTAGTCTGGACAAATTATCCTCGTCATCAGATATTTGAATTAAAATTTGGAGTTTCTCACAAGAAAACCTAAAAAAATGTAATTTTGTTAATATTTTTTGTAAAACATATTGTATAGACTTAACTTACCATGAATTAAATGTATTTTTGCAAAATAATCCAGAATAATAAGCGTATTTTAGATTTTTTATAATTTGTTTAAAATATTTATTTTTTCTTCAACAAATAAAAATGTTGTTTATTAATGACAATTTTTTCAAACTGTTTTGAAATAATGCTACAACTTGTTGAACTGGAATTTGGCTTGAAATAATTGCTTGAATTCAAGTTAAATTCAAGTGATATTACAAACACTTGAATTTTTAGTATTGTTGTGCTTATTGGGATATTTTAAATTTAAAATTTTCCATACATTTTATTTTTCTGTGGTAAGGTTGAATCAAAATAAGTTATTTATTCTATCTTTTATATGTGCAGTTTATACTAGTTCGAGGTTATTATATTCGCACTAGGCTGAAATAAATAATTGAGAATATGAATATTTGATGTTTGTACCACAACAGTATTATCAAAATTTTCTAAAAAAATCGCATGATGGGAAATAATTGGAAAATTTCCCAAACGATCGTCAATTTAAATCTAAAAATTACCAATTTTTTAAAAGCTAAAACTCTATGAGTGTTTGTTGAGAGAAAGTAGTATTAATATAAGTACTTATAATGTTAATTCACTACGGAGACAATAATAACCTCGAACTAGATATAACCCTATTCCATTGCACAATTAAAAAGGTCCAATAAAAAAAGTAATTTTTATTACTTCTAATAAAAATAAAAAAAAAAAATAAAAATCTCATTTAATTGATGTCGTTTTATATAAAAAACGACTGCTGAAAAATATTTTTCATTTAATTCGTTGAACTTTTTTCATTAATTTTTCTTTTATTAAATCATTCCTATTAAACTTATATCCTTTAAAATAAAGTTCAATGGATGATTGTTTTATCATAGAAACAAAAAACAAAAAAAAAAAACATTATTCGAAGTTCAATTTAATGTTGCATCAATAAACAATGATGACTTTTCGATTGCGATAAAATCACCAAGTTATTTAACAAAAGCAAATACATTTAAACGTACTTTCCTCATACATACATATAAATAAACTCGTGCAGAGAAAAACACATGTCTTCCCAACTCTTACCTCTTGACAAAGGATATGTAAGACTTTAGCAAATAAAAAAAAAAAATCAACTCACATAAATCCTTTTTTTTCTGCTGATGCTTAACTTCCCTAAAATAGCCAGAGGGTGCAAAAAAATAAGCAAAGTATCAACAAAACGAAAAAAAAAACTTGAAGATGTCCGCACTAAAAGTTAACAAAATAACAAAGCAAAACAAAACAAGCTATTCGGAAAACCCAGCAATAAATAGGGAAACGTTACTAAATTAAATAAATTAGAAACCTGACCAGTTGGAACGCGCCTTATAAAACCAACAAGAATCCAAAGACTCGATATAGTTCCTATATAGCAAATTTAGCTTTTCCTTGTCTAGAATTAATTCGTTATTGCTATATCACTTTTCTTTGTTTACCAATTTTTTTGTTGGGTAATCTTAAACACTACATGGTCTAAGAAAGTAAAATTCTGTTTTATTATACTCCAAGTCAAATAAAACATGACTTCATTTTGTATTATATAAATGTATATTTTCAGATATATATTTTTTTTAAATAAAAAAAACGAAAGATGAGGGGCTTGCAAAAATAACTTGATTTATAGCATTTAAATGATGGCAAACGATGTACAGTGGATCACTGAAATTTGAAATACGTATAGAACCGTAGTCTTTTAACAGAACAGTATCCACTAGAGTTGTCAGTCGATTAAGAATAATTCGATTAATCGATCAAACAAAACCCAACTCTTGTTCGAATAATTCAAAAATGACGATTTTCGAATAACGAATAAATCGATTAATTAATGTCGATTAATCGAACAATTTTTTTTAATTAAAAAATTAAATAAATGCTTAGAATTTGATTTATTCTCATAAATTTTGAAAGATTTTATACAAAATGTAGGAAAGTTAAAATATATTGTAGCCATAGCCCTGGATAGCACATCCATTATAGAATTAGGGCGAGTTATCAAGTTTTTAATAAATAATTTAGAAAAAATTAATAATTCTTTTGCATCAGACTTACTAAAACGTATAAAAATAAGAATTAATGAGAGACGTATAAAAGTGTTAAATACGTTAATAATTTTTCTAAATTCTGGAAATTTTCCGAGCAATGAAAATTTCTTAAAATATTCTCCAAAAAGCGAAACAAAAGAATATGCAAATAAATTATACTTCAGATTATTTTATGTTGAAAGTACCCAAGCAGAAATTGACGACGGTTCTAAAAAAAAGCGTTCTGAAAGCACTGTAACAAAAAAAAAAAACGTTCTCAAAACGCTATTTTCAAACGCATTGCGAGCGTTTTGAAAAGTGTTCTGAAAGCACTATAACAAAAAAAAAGCAATCTCAAAGCGTTTTTTTGTAACGCTTTGCGAGCGTATTTGAAAAGCGTTTTAAGAGTTCTTTAGATTTTTTTTTTTGAAAAAATTTCTAAGTTCCGAAACTATTTTTGAATAACAATTTTTTTTGTTTTTTAAGTAAAACAAAATTATCAAAAATGTTTTTAGAATTTTTTTTTTAAATTTATTTTCTAAGTTTCGAAAATTTTTTGGAAAAATTTTTGGAGTACAACATTTTTTTTTCGGATTTCACTTTGTATCAAACAAATTATTATACCCGAACTAAAACAGAAATTCTTTACTTTGGGTTTTTAAAGCGCTTGGATGACTTTAAAAAAAACGTTTTCAAAGCACTTTTTTACATCGCTTTTAAAACGCTTAAAACCTAGCGTAGATCGATGTTATCATTCGGATCATCTGAAGGCGCTTTGAAGTTGGTATACAGAACGCTCGTACAACCGTTCACAACGCTTTCACAACGCTTTTGCGATTGTATTTTTCTGACTGGGTAATCACAATAATTCAGATAAAAGTATTGAAATAGAGGAAGTTATTAGTAATGAAAATAATAATCGTTTATGAGAGTTAAATAATTCAATTCAAAGTATTAAAAATTTAGAAAATAAAAAGGACTTTAGCGATATATCAGACGATATGGTATATTTGGAATTTATGCTCTTCTTACTATATCACCTACTTCAACAATTAGCGAAAGAGTGTTTTCAAAATCTAATTTTATAAAAACAAAAACCAAAAATCGTTTGAAAGCAAAAAAATTAAGTCAACTTTTATTTTTAAAAGATTATTTCTTAAGAACAACTTAAATTGTCTTATTTGACAAAAATTAAAATCATTTATGATATATTTTGTCTGAATATTTCAAATAATAATTTGTATTTGAATTATTTCTCAACAATTAAAATCGACATCCATTAATTAAAAGTGATCTCAGTTATTAAATTTTTAAGTTTTGTGTGCATTTTTTCGTTAATAAAAATTTTAACTTTCTTATTTTACGATTTTTTATATGAATTGTTTATTTTTTTGTTAATAAAAATATTTTTTAAAATAATTTTTTTATTCGTTATTCTCTTCGATTAATCGAATAAATTTTGATCTTTAATCGTTTGATCGAACGAGGAAAAACAATTATTTGAATTATTCGAACAAAGTTGAAAGTCGAATAATTGACAACTCTAGTATCCACTTTGCAATTAGTTCATGAGTGCCAATTTAAGAGATAGTGTCCAATTATAATTTTCACCACAATCCAAAGCAAACTAGCGGTCAAAAACTTATAAAAAATGCCTGGAAGTACACCATTATTAAATTTGGCAAAATAGATCATTGGTCCTAACAATGGTAAGCGGAAAAATATATTGAATAAAAAAAAATTCAAATGAAAAAAAATTTAATAAAAAAAATGTCATTCCAATTCGTTCCCCGTTTCATTCACAGAAAATAAAATCATCAAATTTAAATCAACAAACATCAATTGTAAATAAACCAAACATGATATCAACTTAATATTTTGTAAAAACGTCAGCCTGTTAGTCCATTACACAAAACTTCGATTTTGTTTTCAACAAACTCAAGCAAGTAATTTTATTTCAAAATTCTTTAATCATGTCAACAAATAGCTTTTGTGTTTGTTAAATTTCTTTGTTGAAAAAAAATGTCATTTGTCAGATCAACAAATTGTGTTTGTTGAATTTCTTTGTTGAAAAAAAAATAAGATTTCTTACTTTGGCAGATCAAAAAAATTTTGTGCTTGTTGAATTTCTTTGTTGAAAAAAAAACAAAATTCTTTTTCAACAATCAAAATTTACAAACGTTTGTTGATATAACAAATTTCCAAATAGGAGCACTTTCAGTGAAAAAATTTATTGTATTTACAAATATGAGGCATTCCGCACCAAATCTCCAGCGAAAAAAAAACTAGTGCTAAGAAAATTGCGTTTTTGGTTTATCAATTTTTCAAAAACTGGGCTTAGGATGCGTGGTCAAATATTGGAAAAATAGTAAAATTTGTGTCGAGTTGACTTGTTTCAATAGTTATCAAAATAAAACGGAATGTACCACAATCTCAAAAATTTGCATTCTTTTTTTTTTGAAAATTTTCAGAACACTTTCTGAAATTTGCCATTTTTTAAAAAAGTAAATTTTTAAAAAATTCGGCCACTTTTGTTTATTTTTTAATTTTGTTTAGATGTAAAGATGTTTTCCTATCCACGCAAAAAAATTCAGACATGTGTTTTTCGTTTTTTTCGAGAAAATCGCATTTGAATTTCATAACAATTTAGTAATTTTCTTGTATTTTCTTGTTTCAACGTAGCGTATGGGTAATATTTATGCAAATATTTAGTACTCATTCATAATACAAGCAAATTACAAAATTGTTATGAAATTTAATATTCAAATGCGATTTTCTCGAAAACGTCAAAAAACACATGTGTGAATTTTAAAAGCATTCTGCACATTTTGTAGAACATTTTAACCCTTTAAACGAACGTTTTATTGATGTTCTATGAGGATATTTGAAAAAAGGACCAAAATGAACCCTTAAATGGGAGATACAGGGTTAACATATTCTAAGAAAAGAAACGCCATCAAATTTTACTGAAGACATGTCTTAACATGGTTTACCTCAGAATTAGATTTAATACAAATTTTTGGACTTATTCACATCGCCTTTGAAAAAAATTTAAAAACTTCAGTGGGCCATAAAAAAGAACACTAGCTAAGTTTTCAAAACCCTTCGGGAGTTTTGCTTTAATTGTTTAATTTGTTTGGTCCCATCCAAGATACAAAATCGTGTTGCACAGTGTTATTGATCAGTGATCGATTCTAAGACATTCTAGCGATGCTAGTCTGTCTGTCCGTCTGTGGAAATGGTGATCACGGCCAAAGTATTTAACACATATATGACTGAAACTCAGCACATTTACTTCTTGTTGTCCTAAGCAGATTGGTTTGAGCGAAATCGGTAAAGCGGTTTAAAAGTTATGAAAGAAAATGTAAGAACACCTCGAATATTTTGGTACATTTCACATAACCTTAAAATACGAAATGCTTTAAATTGGCTGCTGGTTGGCATATGTAAAAAGAATTGGACAGAGAATGGTATTTTAATAAGTAACAACATATTTAAAAAAAAAATATCGCGGAATTTTTTTCACCAAAAAAAATTTTCAGCGTAAGTTAAAAAAAATATATATTTTCAAATAATCTTTTTTAACATTGCACTATGGATCCAAATCAATTTTTTTGGCATAAATTCCAAAAATGAGGCAAGGTCGCTAGTTTTGAATCTGGAATGCTTTTTTATCTCTTAACGCAATCAAAGAACAATTTAAAAAAAATTAAAAAAGAAAATTTTTTTTGGAAATTTTTTTTTTTTAAATTTTTTTTTTAAATTTTTTTTTTTTTTTTTTTTTTAAAAAAAATAGTCAACAATAATATATTTCTAGTAGTCAGTTAGCTCGGCCGAAGGCAAAAAAATTATATTTAAAAAAAATTTAAAGATGTGCCACGCAAAAAACAGAAAATTTTGCCGAAATTTGTGCTAAACTAAATTGGCAATTGTGAGAGTTTGCCGAAAAATGCTGGCTAGATGTTAATTTTAGTATTAAAAAGACCATCTAGAAAACACTTTCACATTTGAAGACTCATGCAAGTTCGTGCCCAAACACAACTTTTTGTCCACGAAAGATATATGCTATTTTGGCTTTAAAATCCTTAAAACCACAACCCCCAAGAATAGCGCTAAAGATGCATGGAATTAAAAATTGAAGTTTTAAATAAGAACTACTTTTCTTAGGCTTCAATTTTCTATTTTAGCCTTTTTATAATTTTATTTTTTCCCATTTGCTGTTAGTATAATTGTAATATGGTTTTGATCCCGATTTAATAATACGCCTAAAAACCTAAAAAACTTTGAAACCCTGGCAGACTGACAGTATTGCCATCAAATTTTTTTAATTATACTTTCTTAATGGCTTGAAGTGTTGCCATTGAGAAACTGTATAAGCCTTTGGAAATTTGTTAAATTCTTTTTTTTTTAATTTCTGCCAAAAAATATGCATTTGGAACCATAGTGCATTGTGGACTCCACAACAAAAAAAAAAACTGTTCAATTTACTAGAAAAACTCCTATTTTACCAATATTTGACAGTTTTCCTTGTTTTTTAGCAAATAATTTTCGATCGAAATTTATTTTTTTTTTTTGTAATATTACAGTTTTTCTTGTAATTTTACAAATTCCAAGATTTTTTACAAAAACAAAAAATTAGTAAATTCACGAGAATCCCTTGTAAGTTTAATTTTGCCAAAAAAGTTGTAAATTTACAAGTTTATTTGTAAAAATCTTTAAAGCCCCTATTACACTACATTTTTTTTGTATTTTATTTTTTATTAATTGATAGAATGAAACAGCAAAAGCAGAAATGAAAAAGAAACATAAAATAAACAAACAAATAGTGATGATTACTTTTATTTAAATAAAAACCCGCTTAATAAATACCAAAAACCGTCAAAAAAACAAAAAAATCGCTTCATTTAATGAAAAACAGAAAAGTTGGCAACACTTAATATCATTCATGCGTAAATGTCAAAAAAAATTTTTTAAAATTTTTACATTTTTTTTGACATTCAATCATTTGATAACCAAATTTATTGATAACACAAGAATAAAATTTGACGCTTACTGTTTTTTTTACACTAAAAAAAAAAAAGTTTGTAAATTTACAAGTAAAAGGTCTTGTAATTCTATTTTACTAATATTTTTGTCTTTTTACAAAAATTGTTGTATATTTAATAAAACGAAAACTACAGTTTCCTTTGTAATTTTACTATTATATGTTGGTAAATTTATTTTACAAATTTTTTAGGTAAATTTACAAAAAAGTGAATTATTTTACAAATTAAAAAAATATTACAAGGTGTTTAGTTTTTTTACATAAGAAAACTGTAATTGTACAACATAATTTTACTTGATGTTATTTAGTCTTTTTACCAAAAAAATGTTTTATTACAAACATTTTTTTTTTTAAGATCGTTTACAAGGTTTTCAGTTTAAAATGTATGTATTGAAAAGTACAAAATTCCAATTTAATTTTACAAAACTTATTTTATTACTAGAATTAATGTTGTTTTACAAAAAAAAATAATTATTCAACAAAAGGACACGCAAAAATTTTCTAAGTTCAGATTTTTTTGCGTTTTGGAGTAAAAAATTTAGTTAAAAATAATTTTTTATAAATAATTTTTACACCATTTTTTTTGGTAATTTGCGTTAAGTAAAATACCACAATTTTTATGTGTTTCTACTATATAATTGTTCTAGTTTTTTTTTGTATTTTTACCATTTTTTTGGTGATTTTACCATATTTTTTTGGTATTTTTTTTAAATTTTGTACCTAAAATGTCAATAGAAAGCTGCCAATTATGAAAAATCAAATTTTTCTTATTTTAACTGGTACTTAAACATCCAATCTACAATATCCAACATTTTTTTTCCGATTTTTTAAAAATACTTGTGAAAATATTTAAAAATTCAAAAAAAAAAATTTATTTTTTGACTAATTTTTCCTGAAAATATAAGAAATTTCTTGTGTACAAAAAACTAAAAAACGCATGTAAACTTACTATTATAAATTGGGTAAATTTCTGTTGAATAGCACGCATTATGTGTTAATATAAACAGTAAATGCGTATAATAAATTCAAACCAATTAAACACAGCAAATTAAAAATATTATCCGTTAATTCAAATATTTTACACACAAATGCGTAAATAAAATTGTCGAACAACAAACCCACACACATGTTAAATAACAAAAACGCCAGATAAAAGTATAAGCTTCCGTAGCGTAGTGGTTAAGAATTGTACTTTCAAATCAGAAGGTGGCGAGTTCGATGCTGGGTGGCGTCGTATGTTTTTTTTTTTTTTTTTTGTTTTTTTGTTATATTTTATTCACCTCTTTTTTATTTAAATTGACCACATGTGGTCAATTTATTCAATTTACACATTCAGAGTAAAATTACCCATTTTATAGTAGGAGTCCAGTTTCCTACTATAAATTGGGTAAATTTCAACAAATTTTGATTAGAGTGTAGCCTCCTTCGCAATTCTCATATGTTCTACTTAAGAAAAACGAAATGTCGAAAAAAAGTGCAGTGTTATACATTAAAAAGTTTGTTAAAAGTGCTCAAGTGAAAAAAAACATCTTTTCAGGTTGTTGAAGTGCTACTCCAGCTGCCGAAGAAGGAAAAATAAGATGCACCAATGGAAAAATCCTTTAAATTTACAAAACCAATTTTTTTGTAAATTTACAAAACAAATATGAAAATTTAAAAAAACAAAATTGTATACTTACGAAAAAAGTTGTAATTTTACAAAAATGAAATAGAAAATACAAAAACAATATTGTAAATTTACAAATTTTATGGTTAAACTACTGTTTTTACGGCAAAAAATAAGGAAAAATGGTACATATACAATAAAAATTGTAAATTTACCACTTTTTATTGTAAATATACAAGTTTTTTTGCATAAAAAACAGTAGTTTAACCAAATAATTTGTTAATCTACAATTTATTTTTTTCATTTTCTATTTTTCCTTGTAAAATAACAACCTTTTTCTGTAAGTTTACAATTTTGCATTGTAAATTTACCAAATTTTTTGCAAATTTACAAAAAAAATGTTCACCTCGAAGATGATATTTTACAAAAAAAATTGTAAATTTACATTTTCTTTTGTTAAATCAATTTACAAATTATCCCCGTAACTTTACGGGGATTCTTGCTAGTACATATTTTACAAAACCTGCCCCGTAAAATCACGGGGATTTTATGTCATTTTATAAACTTTTTTTTTTGAGTGTAGTATGCTTTTACTATTCACACTTATTCAGATTTCCTATGGTGATATATTTGCACTCTTCACATAAATTCAATCAATACAAAAAAAATGTAGTGTCATAGGGGCTTAAGAATTATAAAAAAGCTCGTTATTTTTACTAGGAATTCTCGTAAAATATGAGGCACCAAAAAATCTATTAAAGTCACGAAACCTCCTTGTAAGTTTTATCGCGTCAAAAAAATTGTAAATTTACAATTTTGTTGGGAAAAACTTGTAAAGTTACAAAATTATTGGTAAAAGGGTTGTAAAATAACAAGGAATTCTTGTCAAATAGAAGGTAGCAAAAAAAAAACAGTTACAAACTTTTCTTGTAATTTTACAAAGTTTTTTTTAGTGTAGTATTTCTTTTCTAAAAAAGCTTTGAGTCCAGGAACACTCCTTTAAATTGTGCCGTGCTAATAGTTTGTAAAATCTTACCTTTTGATTAGGATTACAACGTCATCACCCATTCCGTTGAGTGACTCAAGGATCTTATTTACTACAAGATTCCACAGACGAGGAGAGATAACTTCCCTTTTTGGAGTGTCCATTGTAATGATTTTCCTCATTCCACCATCACCTATCTCCGAGTTACTTGTCCTGATTTCTATCATGTTGCCTGTTCATATTTGCAAGAACTGGAAGATTGATGATTCCAGACTGGGTATTGATATTAATAAAAAATTTACATATAAGAAAAACAATTAGCATTAAAAAACAAATTGACATTTAAAATCCTACTGATGATAACAGTTAACTGGAACTGTTTGAAACCGGTATAGGAATACCAGGAATGTCTATAGATTTTATAAATTAAATTTTCTTCAACATTTTTCAACTCAAACAAATAGAATTAGAGCCCGTGCTCGATCTGTACTAACAGAAAAACCAACAGATATTTACTAATCATGGACTTTTTTTATTATCCTCCGCTAATAAAAAATTACTGTTTTTATATCCAAGTTTTACTGT